>VZSF01001615.1:54372-110072 GCA_013398295.1 Chionis minor | reverse complement strand
CGGCTGTGGCCGGGGCAGGCCATGTCGCTGCAGGTGGAGGAGCTGCTGCACCACCAGCGCTCCCGCTACCAGGAGATCCTCGTCTTCCGCAGGTGCGGCCCGGCCGGCGGGGCGGCCCGGGGAGGCGGCGGCGGCGAAGGAAGGGAGGGAGGGAGCGGGGGGAAGCGGCGCCCGGCGCCATGCGGCGGGGCCTGGCGGCGCGGGGAGGGAGGGGGGGAGCGCGGCCCCGGGCCGGCTCCAACCCCGCTTCCCCCCCCGCTCTGCCCAGCACCACCTACGGCAACGTCCTGGTCCTGGACGGGGTGATCCAGTGCACCGAGCGGGACGAGTTCTCCTACCAGGAAATGATCGCCAACCTGCCCCTCTGCAGCCACCCCGACCCCCGTAAGGTGAGTCGTCGCCGTCCTCCCCTCCGCGGGGTCTCCCCCCAGCCGAGGCCCGCGGACCGGGCCCCCGGCCCCCTGAACGGGGCCGCCGCGGCGGGGGGCCGGCGTGGGCCGTCGCTTGTGGCGCACCCCGGCGCTTGGCAGAGCCCTCGTGGGCCGGCGGAGCTCACTGCCCCGCGCCGCCACGGACGAGCCCGGGGGGCTGCCGGGTTCCAAGCCGCCCTCTTTGGGCCTCGCCGTGAAAGCCGCCCCCGCTGACGGCCGGTGTTGTGTCCTCTTCTCCCGCAGGTGCTCATCATCGGCGGCGGCGACGGGGGAGTGTTGCGAGAGGTGGTGAAACACCCGACGGTGGAGTCCGTGGTGCAGTGCGAAATCGATGAGGTGCGTTGGGCTCCCCGAGCTGCCTGGAAGCGCCCGGGGGTTTCGGGCAGACGGGCCGGCCGCCCAGCCGAAAGCCAGCCCAAAAACCAGCCCTACTCCACAGCATCCACGGGAGCTGCGGCTTCACCTGCTGTCCCTTGTCAGCAGCGAGTGCATTTGCTGCCGGTTCTGCTGGCGTGACACTGACAGCGCCACCTCTTTGCCTTCCGAGTCATCTACGTGGCAGCTGGCTGCCTCTTTCATGTGATTCCGTGCACACACATGTAGGGTAGAGGCCCTTCCAGGCCAGCGTGGGCCAAGCGTGGGATCTGGAGAAGGAGAGCTCTGGCTTTGTGAAGGTGCTGCTTTTCCCTCTCCCCTGATGCAGAACAGAGCGCTGCTCTGGCCAGAGGAGGATGGTGGCTTTGTTAAGCAGTCTCCTGCGACTGAAAGCAGGAAATAAGCCGGGGATGTTTGTTTCCGTGATAGATGGGCTGGTCGTCCTTCTCTCAGTCAGTTTGTGTGGATATTTTACTGTCTTAGAAAGTTCTGCTGTCTCCTCAAAGCAGGGCTGTATTAGGGATAGGAAACGCTGCTGTATGAGACTGTGTACCCTGGCTGCCAAGCCAAGCAGGCATATGTGCCTGGTTTTGACCAAGCGTTGCCTGACACCAGCGTATTTTTTTGTCTCTGCCAGCTGTGAGAAGCTGGTAGCATTCAGTACAATGGCCGGGCCTAGGGCAGTGGCTGTCTGACCGCTTTAGAGAGAAAACTGTGTCTTGCGGAGAGATTGATATAATGACTATAGAGCAGAGGTGGGAATTTTTCTTATATTGCATCCAGAAACCTGCTGGCATGGTTTTATTTAGGAAGAAAAAAAAAAAATCATCTTTGGCTGAGATTACCTCTGCGAGTGATGTCTGCAGGGAAAAGGAGCACAGAGCAGTCAGATATCTAATTGTATTCCCTTAGTTCCTCGGGGAGCTTTTGAAACTCCAAGTTCTTCTTTTTGAGTTTGGCAAAGACAGACCAACGGTGTCGCTGAACCCTGAGGCCATAGGAAAGGGCTGAGTGTAGCTTGTTGGCTGAAGATGCTGACAGCTCTTGAGGATCTTGCTAGCGAGTCGGATTTGTGCTGAAGGCATGGAAGGAAATGACTCATTGTGCTGTTCTTTCAGCTGCAGCTGCACAGTAGCCTAAGAAGTAGCTCCTTGTAGCCCCTGCTGACCCACTTGTGCTCTCTGTGTTGCAGGATGTGATCCAGGTATCTAAGAAATACCTCCCAGGGATGGCAGTGGGGTATTCCAGTGCTAAGCTGACCTTGCACGTGGGAGATGGTTTTGAGTTCATGAAACAAAATCAAGAAGCCTTTGATGTGATTATCACGGACTCATCTGACCCCATGGGTAAGAATTCTGGCCATAAAAGGGTACTGCTTTCCACATTCCTCCTTTCTCTTCTGCCTACCTCTTAGAAGTAATGCCAGCCTGCCCGGGCTCCTTTCAAGTGAAAAGACTGTCACTGACTTGGTTCTTTTGGTAGAGAAAGGGAAGGATGGAGACCAGAAAATTGTATTAGCAAGTCTTCAAGCCAGCTGTCGCGTTTCTCTCAAAGTTCAACTCCAGCAGCTATTGCTTCTGTCGGAGTTGATCCTTGAGCCCAGCAATCCCATGAAGGATACAGCACCATGCTGGCAAAGACAGCTTTGCACTTCTGTCTGCAAATGAGGCGGTTGCTCACGTGCTGTTGGTGTAGCTACCTAGCCTAAAGGTGGCTCTACTGATGTTGCTGTATTTCTGAAGGGGAAAACTGAGGTAGAGAGGGATGAAATGTAGTTATGACATCTCATTTTAGGGACGAGGATGAGGGCCTGAGTCACCTTCACTCTTGCTACAGTCAACACAGAGAAAGCCATCTCTAAAAGACAGCGTAGAGCAGGAGTTCAGTTTAAAAAATGCTCGCTGAAGCAAGAGGCAGCTGCTAGGACTTTGTCTGATAAAGGTCCTAGGCTTGGTATTGAGCAAAGCTAAAATCCTGATGGTTCTGTTGTTGTGCTAGGTGCAAGCTGGGTTCACCCAGGGTCGAAACATTTTTGCTGTGATCACCGAAAAGCCATTTGAAGTGTCTCTTTTCCAGTGCCGCCCCTGTGCAGCCTGGGCATTTGGAAAATTCTCAGAAGCCTCCTGCCTTAGTCTCTCTCTAGACATATCTCTTTACTCACTTTCCTCTCAGGTCCTGCAGAAAGCTTATTCAAAGAATCTTACTACCAGCTGATGAAGACAGCGCTGCGAGAAGATGGGATTCTTTGCTGCCAAGGTGAGGATGCTGTCTCTGCGCAGAGGCTGATGCCAGGTCATTGCATGCAAAGCGCAAGGCACAAAGGGGACTTTTCTTAGGAGACATGACGCAGGGAGTGAAAGCCATTTCAGCTCCCAGGTACAGGAGTGGTTTTCATCTGTATACGTCAACTTGTGAACGGCTGGACTGCACTTAGTAGAATTGGCGTAAGGGTCTTATCTTGCCTTTGAAACCACACGTGCTGCGCGGAGTTGAGCAGGTTTGGACTTGGAACCACTGTTAACCTGGCACGGGCCTGTGCAGAGAAGAGGGGCAGCTCTCACCTTGCATCTTGTCTTCCTTTCTCCCTGTAGGTGAGTGCCAGTGGCTGCACCTGGATCTCATTAAGGAGATGCGTCAGTTCTGCAAGTCTCTGTTCCCTGTTGTGGAATACGCCTATTGCACCATCCCCACATATCCCAGCGGGCAGATTGGCTTCATGCTCTGCAGCAAGAACCCGGTGAGTGTCAGGCGCCTGAGCTGCCCTTCTCCACTCCCTGAAAGCACCGGCAGAGCCTGCCTCAGACTGTCCCTTACAGAGCCTGAGCTGTGGCACTGAGCTCTCCCAGTTTTGGGGCTTCTAGACTCTTGCTGGGGCCCATCTGCACCAGCTCAGGGCCCCAGAGCTGCAATGCAGCTTGCTCAGTGCTGAATAAAGTGCAGAATTGGCCAGTAATGTAACCAGCCGACTTAGAGAAGGGCATGGGTTTGTCTCTAGTACAACAAACTTGGAAGGGAGGAAGCCACTACCAATTTCCAGTCTCCATTAAGGCTTTGGCTTATTGATGCTGGCTGTTATAAAGTGGGCACCTGCTTGGTAAGAATCAGGTTGCGACTGGTAATCGGCTTGTACAGAGGCTTCCAGGTGAGGGTCAGTGTTAGGATGTGGGCTGGTACCTCTGTGTCAGACCACTGAGGTCCACTCTCTTCCCCATCTGCTGCATCACAGCAAGCCTGTAATGCAACCGTCACATTGGTTTAGGGAGCCAGCAGCGCTGCTGCTGCTGCTGCTGTGTTTGATTTATCTGGGGTGCCGGCAGCACGCACTCTGTCTGACTTAACGCAGATGCGGATTCTGCTCTGAAGAGCAAAAGCCTTGCTTCTTGGATGCTCAGGCACCATCTGACAGCTTCTTCTGGCACATGGCTCATGCACAGCATGACCTCATATGCTGACATCTGCGAATAAGGGCTAGTCACACAAGGTACGGAGTGTAGACTCAGCCCTTGGGGCTGGAGCTGTGCAGAGCCTTTGACCTCATACTAGAACAGAAAGTCATCTGTTTTCCTGCGAGTCGTCTCGGTTCTCTGCCATGAATCGGGATGCCTGTCACACAGCCTTTTGCTCGTTACCCAAACGCTACAGTTACCTGGCTTCTTTATTGCAGAACACAAATTTCCGGGAGCCTGTGCAGCAGCTCTCACAGCAGCAGGTAGAGGAGAGGAGTCTGAAATACTACAACTCTGACATTCATCGGGCAGCTTTCATTCTGCCGGAGTTTGCACGGAAGGTAAGCAAAGCGGCGCTGCTATTCCTCCATCAAAGATGAGGTATGACTTCTCTTCAGCAGGAGCAGGAGTGTACAGGACTGAGGATTCCCTGCAGCCCTAAAGGTTTCTGTGGGCAAGTCAGAGCAGGACAGCATTTTGTATGACACAGTATAGAGTATGAGTCAGTCTGGGAAGGCAGGAGTTCAGTTTGGAACTGTTTTTTGGGGTGATGTCCCGTGCCTTGATGGCAGATCACTCCTACTTCGCCTACTGAAACTTAAGCCCGAGAGCCTGCAGAACTGATGTTTCCCATGGGACAGCTCCAGAATTCTTAGATAAAATGTGTCTGTGGTTTCTAGCACAAACCGGACGGTAAAGAAAAGATGCTCTAGCCTAGTTCGGTCTGCCTTCTTGAAGGGTAGTCTGTATTTCTGCATCATTCTGTCATCTCCTAACTGGGTTGCGACTGCGGGTACCAGGAAAAAAAACTCCTCAGAGTGTCCTAGGACGGAAGGCAAATGCCATGGTTGTGTTTCAGAGCCATATTTTCAAGTCTATCCTGACACTTTTTTTGTCTTTGGCTGTCTCCAGGCCCTGAGCGATGTGTGAGACTGAGAAGCTGCTTCCTTCCTTCAAGTTGGACCCTGAGATCATCAGTGATGTGGTGGGGACCTTCCCAGCAGACTGCAGATTTGCTCTCCACTGTGTGGGATTGTTTAACCCTTTGCCAGCCAACATTCCCTTTGATGATGTGTTAAAGATGATGGGGCATAAGCCAGATAAGACTATTGAAAAGGTCCAGTGACTTATTGCGCGAGGTCAAAACTGTTCTTTCCAGTGCTGGAAACGTAAGATGTCTTTTTCCTTTCTCTCCTCCCCGTATCCATTCTAAATTCTCCCCTCCCTGCGCCCACTTCCGCCCCCTGCAACTGACGCGATATATTTATAACTGACACGTATTTCTGTCTGGTGATCTTCTGACACCGGGGAAGAGTCCAGAAGGGTCACTGACTCAGCCTTAAGCACAGAGAGCGAGAGCTTTGTGCACAAAGTTAGCTTGCTCTCTCCGAACAGGAGCTCCCTGCTGCTGAGACGTTTTGACTGGTAACGGGTCTGAGCCTTCATGTCCCACTGCCCTTCTGCGACACCTGCACTGTTCTGCAGCACAGCTGGAGAAGTCACAGTGCAAACTGTTGCCATTCACAATAGGTCTCCCTCCAACCCTGATGGAGTAGCAGTATTAAACACCAGCCAGGCTGGCAGCAAAGTCTTGTGGCTTTTTTTTTTTTTTAAATTGGTTGGAAGCAGAAATGCTGAGGTACTAACAGGCTGACTCCTGTTCTTACCTCTGCCATCAGAGTGGTTCCAAAGAATGTTTATCAATATGGTGATAGGCGCTTTATATATATAAATATAAATATATATATATCTGAAACAAACCTTAGCTCCATTGCCTGCTGTTAAGTACTGATGTTGGGGAGTCACTTGTGCTGACAAATCTCTCGTCTCAGTCATGCTGAGATGCCTCAGGCCTGGGTATTTGCTAGTCCTTAGGAGGCATCATTATTTGTAATGCTGCCCCCAGAATCCCCAGATGCAGAAGTTGTTTTTCATTGTACTCGGTGAGACGGATCTGCCTCCACTTCTTTACTTTTGTTTTAAAGACTCCATACCACCACTGTGCAGTGGGTATCTTCCCAGCACAACCACTGCACAGTTGTCACTCCCTTGCAATCAATTAAACACTTGGCTCTGGTTACGGTGACATCAGTGTGGGTCGGTCTGCTTCTTTGGGGAGAGCGTGGGGGTAGAAATGGAGATCCTGAAAGTTTGCTGTGCTTGTCAGAAGATATCCAGGGGCACTCTGTAGTTGGTCTGACTTGTTCTCTCCTTTGTCTCTAGGGATGACAAGTTATCATCAAAAATAAGGTCTGGAGAGTGATTCCATTGCATGTTTTGTAACCTGACTGCCTGATAGCTCCAGCTTCTGTCATCCTCTGTGCTGTAGAAGTCAGTACCTTCTATCCAAGCTATTCTGTATTCCAAATGCTGCCTCTGGTACAGCTTTCCAAGCTGTTTTCTAGCTGCCCATCTCCCTGCCCATCACGTAATTCCTGTCAATCACTGCCCCCACTCAGTTGCACCATCCTTTCCTCTACAAAAACTGCGGTGGCTTAGTGGCTCCGAGGGCCTGAACCAAGTACTGAGCCCAGGCTGAACAGGCTGGGAACAGTCGGTAGGTGGCATCAGGAGAAGACAAAAAAAAAGCTCCTTCTGAGGAGGCTTTTTGGCTTGATAAGAGAAAACTAAAAGGAGCAGACCTTTGCAAAGGATGAGGTTGAGCTTTACCATAATTGTGAACCCTACAAACAGCATTAGGTGGTGCAGCCACTGTGTGCCTACAGCAAGGGACTTCTGTGGTGTCAGTACCAGCCCTCTTACTCTCCCTTTTCTGATGAGACCTGCCAGTGCTTTCCCAATGCCCCCTTCTGCTCCAGTATCAGTACAGCTTCTTGGTCGTAAGGGTTAGCAAAGCATTGCTGAGTTGCAGAGCTGAGTCTGGATCTCCTTTGCATTCATGTGTTGAGAAGATTACACCCGTTTTGTCTGTTAATTGTCTGGGTAACTGTCTCCTTTCTCCCACAGCTGCTGATTAGTTAGGGCTATTGAGGCATTTTCATTGCTCAACTCCTGTATTTTTATTATAAAGAGCAGACCGATTATGGAGGCTGGTTCTAGTTACTCCTGTTTAAATTGCAGCAGGACCTGAACCCCATTCAGCCCTTCATCCTTGACAGAAAACTACCTCTGGCGTTTTCTCTCCCCTGGAATGGGAATCAAGGCCAAGACTGTAGTCCAGGAAGGCCTTAGAGCAGCTGCCAACTAGTAATAAGTTCAAGCCTTCCACCCACCCTTCATGAGTACAGCAATGCCCAGGAGGGAAGGAGCTTCCTCAAACCTGTTACTAGCCTCCACGCTGCTAATTATTCCTTTTGTTTCTCTGAGCTCTCTCCAAATTTGTAAGTTCAGCGAGTAGCCAGTGATGAGAGCAGGAAGACACGGCTGTTTGCCATCCAAGTCACACGTACTCTGTCCATAAAGTCCTGTATATAGATTCGGAGTCATTTCAAATCGCTGTTCTTTACAGGCAGTTTCAAATACCTCAGTGCCTTGCAATAGGTGAAGACAGAGATCAGTTCCTGAATCAAGCACTCATTAACAGTGCAGCAAGAGCTTGTGCATCTATAGGTAGTTTCATCTGAGCAGCCCTGAACACTTCAGGACTGTTAAAACTCACCCGAGAGCTGCCACACGATCTGCATGCCATTTATTGCTGCTACAGTGGTACTTAGCATGGCAGTCATCTGTTAGGCAATTGTGCCTGCAGATTGATTATCCCTTCCACAAATGTATGTCTGAGCTGCAGGATGCTGTGGCCAAGGATGTTGGAGACTGAAAAGAGACTGGCAATTTGGGTGATGCCCAACAGGAGAAAACTAATGGGGCCTCGTATAGAACTGAGCACTGAATGCTCAAAAGCAATCTTTGCAGTGTCTCCAGGTGGGCAACCAAAAGACTTGAGTAACTTTTTCAGGGTTTTAGCTGGCTTTTGCCCAAGGCTAGTCAAGCAAGGCTGTTCATAAGGAAAGAGCCACAAAGCTGTTGTTTGTCTAGACATGCTGCAGTCATGTTCCAGCATCTTATTAAGCTAGGAGCGTATGAACAGGGATAGGCTTCGTCCCAAGTAGCGTACAATGTAATATCAGTCAGAGCAGGTGGAGACAAGCGAGGGAACAGAGCCTGATGGGCTTTAGCACATCAATTGCTTAAGCCTCTTGGCGCCTTTTGAGCTGTGTTAGACTCTGCTCTGTGCTTTAGTCATTGAACTAACTCAATTTTTAGAAGTTCAGAAAAGAGCTTAAAAAAATTAAGAGAAATCTTTTGCATGTATCTCTTGAGCCCTTTCAGCCAGTTAATTGGCATGAGTGTCATATTCATCCAGAGCTAATGTTATCGAGGCCTGGCTGAATTATTGATGGAGCTTGGCTGGAGCAAGAGACTGCTGAAGTACGAATGACAATTCATCTTTCATCAGAGAACTGCAGCATCAGTAAGCAAACATTCAAAAAAAGTAATAACAAGTGCCACCAAGTTCCTTTGATAAAATGGTGGGGGAAGAAGAGGGAAAAGTATGGACAAAAGCGTGAAACGGTAGCTCAGGTCTAGCGAGAGAGTCAGACAAGATGTTATAAAGGAATTTAATTGAGTTAAATCCTAAGAAGTCTAGATGATGTTTTTTCCTGGTCACGTACAGGATGGAGTTAAGCGCTTTAAAAATATGCAAAAGGTGGGGTATTGGAGCCAGGGAATCTCAATTATAGCACAGTGATGTGTGAAGCAGGTAAAGGTGGGGAGGATTATTACGAATGTTAGGGATCTCGGTGGCAGGCCTTTCAAGGAGGCCAGGTCGATGGCTAATGGGGTTTGAAGTGCCAGTGGGGAGGAGGAGGGCTGGCTGGAGCAGGGATCCTGCAGGAGGCAGCCACCTTGGTACTGATTGGCTTCTGCAGCAGCCCACGGCTGGGCATCTTTGCGAAAGAGTTTGCCCAGCAAAGCTAATTCTGTGAACCAGGGGTAAGGGCAGGATGATGTATGCGATGACCCTGAATGTGTCTACCCCCCTTCAGCTGTAGGAGAGGAGTAACCAGAACCCTACACTATCTGGAGCGTGTGAATTCCCGTTTAAAGCTCTCCCAGCTGAGCGGTGCCTTCTGTGGTGCTGGCAGTCTCGGAGTCCCCTGTGTTAACATCCCTGGTGAGCTCTTTCTGGCTGAACTCCCACAAGGCACAGTGCGTATGCCACCCCTCAGGAAATCCAAATGGTAAAGAAACATTTCTATCCAGGTCTTATCCAGCCAATCTTGCCGCCAACGGGACGAGTCTGGAGTAACAGAGGTCAACTCATGTCAGTAGGCAGGAACCCCAGGCTCCCTCAGCCTGCTTCACAGCTTGAAATGCCTCCTACCTGGAGCAGAGCAAAACATTTTCAGTGGGAAACAGAGGTATTTTGAAATACAAGTGTTTTGTAGCAAATAGTTATTTTTGAGGAAGATTGTCACTGGAATAACTGAAATGTTTAACTTTGTGTGCTTTTTGAAATAACAAAGATTTGAGCATAGCCCTGAAGCGTTATGCTCACCCTCCTTTCATCCTCCTGCAGTCCCTTTGGGGTCGACAGACAGAGAAGGCAGCACAACTCCCCCCGCTCCACCTCCCTGGAGAGCTGTCGCAGGCCTGTAGTCGTGCGTGCTCTGACAGCAGCATCCCTGCGGTACTCCCCTCCTCCTCCCTGCACCTGCTCTGCAGCTCTTAGCGGAGATGAGCGGGAGCAGTAGGCTCCAGCCCACGCTCACAGTCTCCTCCTTGGGTTTGTTAGATTAGTGCCGATGAAAAGCCATGGCTGGAACAGCCACCTGCATGCTTCTTGGAGGCCCCTGGGGAGCGCAGTGCGAAGGAATACTGCAAGCCTGCCCTGATAAATGAGCTGTGATTTCAGACCCATGAACAAATTGGTTTCCCCTTCCAGGAAGGCTCACAACTGTCAGCTGACTATTGCTTTATTTATTGCATTGGCCTTTGCAACTAGGGACTCTTGAGGGCAGAGACAATGGGTTCCAGTGACAGGAAAGCAGAAGCATTTGGACCCTTCCTTCAGCTGCAGCTGAGTGCCTCACCTTTGGGAACCAGACTTTGTTCTGGAAGCCTGATGGAACTCTGCTTCGTGCTTCAAGACATGGTGATCTGAACCCAGACCAGGCAACAAATGGGCAGAAGACGGCAAATCCCAGACCATTGAGGAAAACAATTGAAAAATTAGCTCGTTCCTTAACGTGGCATTTGGTGCCAGACATAGTCTTAGCTTTTGTATTCCGGCAGTGCCTGGTCTTCACTGCTGTACGGATGCACTGAGGAGAGGTCAGGGACCACTTCCGTGAAAGATAAAACCTCTGTTGCTTGTGCACCCTTAATCACAAAAATATGGAGGTTGTCTTATGTGATTGTGTAAGCATATTCTGCTGTACTTCTGAACCCACCCTACATCTCTGCTGAAGCCACGCTAATTGTGAGACAAAACCCTTGGATAGCCAGGTTTTTTCAAGTTACTGTACGCTGAAATTCCTTCTGGAGCATCCCCACCCTTACCAGGATGTGGATGTGTTTGTGGGTATGCTGATTTCAGATCTACCTTTGCTGTAAAGTGGTAGAAAACCACTCAGATCACGTTGAACCCCGGACAGAAGAGAGCATCAAGGAAGAAGACTTCTAAAGGGGTGAGTCAGATAACAGAGAGAGAAAAAGTGGTAATAGGAAATCAAGGAAATAATTGCCAGAAATATTTATTCCTCCAAGGGACGACCTTTAACCGTTCCTGTACAGAGCAATAAGCATTTAAAGGCTGGCAAAAAAAAAATAATTGGGGCCTAAAGGTCAGACAGCCAAGGTCGCAGGGAATAGGGAACAGCAGGAATGAAGAACAATCCTGGTGCTACATGTTGAACTCTTTTCAGTTATTAAAAAGAGCAAATTTTATCACCACAGAGTTATTTTTCTTTTGGAAAAGGAGATGGTGCTATAGCCTCTGATGGGGAGATGGTCAGCAGTGGCAGCAGCAGAACGAGCAGGGTCTCTGCAAAGGGATTTGAGGACCAGAGCTTGAGGAGGACAGGCTACTGTAGGGGAAGCAGCAGATGGAATGGAAGGGAAGGGCACTAGGGAAGATGGAGGAATCTGGAAAAAGAGTCATCTGATATTGAGGGATGCCATAGCAGAGCCCAGAGGGAACTTCTTTGGATTTAGAGATCCAGTCCTACTGTGGGCACTAGAGTGTAAGTGCTTTGATGTGTCCCTGTTCCCCTCCCACCCAGCCTTGCCCAGGCTTGTAGTGCAGGTTTTGGCTGTGCTGGTGTATCTGGGCAGAAACTCCCTCCAAAGCCAACCCCCTCAAGGGGTAACGATTATTTTATTACTGCCCTTTAACTCCAGGACAGATTCATGGCATCCTGGTCACTGTTTACATCCCCGGGGGCCTCCCCAGAAGCTGATCTCTGGCTCAGCACATCATCCCTTTTTTCACAGAAGAGCGTTGTCACACTTGTGACCCCATTCGCTCAATGAAGCATTGTAGAAAACAGCCCATTCAGAAGGCGAAGCTGCAAACAAACCCATGTTTATTAGAACAAGCAGTTTGGTTAGACCAGATGGCCCCCAGCATGGAGACCTGGCTGCACTGCTTCTGCTGTCTGTCTAGCTTTTGGGCTAGTAGGCCCACGAGGTTTAGTCCTGCCTCGTCACCACCAGTACGGGATTACCTTCTGCCTGCCTGTCAGCCCAGGCACATCTCACACTCACAGGTACCTGCCCTTCCTTCCTCTTGAGCAACCAAGTGTGCTTTCTCCATTTGCTATTCTCCCACTTTTACCTCTCCCAGAGCAAATGGGCTGCGGGTCATTTGGCAAGTCCCTGTGATTTGTCTGCTTGCTGGAGCCTGGTACTCCGCGGCGCTCTGTCTCCAGCCCCAGGCTGGCTGGGAGGTGTTTGACAGAATCCATTACGAAGGGCTAACACAGCAATTCTGATAAACCAGCAAGATCAGTTTAAAAGGAAACAGATAATGTTTCATCCGAAAGTGGCACGTGGAAGACAGCTCTCATAAGGTGGGGGTGAGAAACAATGAGGTTACAGTTTTTTGAGGAAAATTCATTTCTAGAAATTGCTAGATTTTCCCCACAAGTGCATATGACTCAGGAAAGGTTTTTTTCTTTGTATCTTTCAGTGAGGGAATCCAGCATTTCTTTTCAAATGTGCGTGGAAGTGATGGCATCTTTTCCCTCAAGAGTATCCAGGGTGGTGTAACTGGCATTAGGAGCTGGATTATTTGCAGGCAAAGCTTCATCATGCTGTTTCCAGGAACTGTAGTGCTGGTAAGCAGGAGACACCAGGAACAGGTTTTTCTGCCTTCGTTCTTAGTTCTGCCACAGCATCCCCTTGGCCAAGTCACCTCCCTGTGGGTTTTTCTAATGTGCTAAATTAGTATAACAATTTACCTTTTGGCTGTTTGTTAGGGTCGGAAGAGGACTTGCCCTGAGGCGACTGCTTCTAGAGAAAGGGCTAGTGGTCAGAAAGGATCTTAGCTCTGTCTCTGCCTCTCACAGGCATGTGACAGTGGATGCCATCCCAGCATGATGGGGACAATGCAAAGCAGATAGCAGTGCTTAATAGCACCTTCTGCTGGCCCACAAACCAGTCTCACTGGTGGGACAGACTTTTGGGCAAAGGGAGAAACAACTGCTACCCAGAGATCAGAAAGGGTAGGAACTCACTCCAAGCAGCCAGCAGTCAGGGCCAGCGTACCAAGAGCTTTTTTCCTGAAGCCTCACTGAGCAGAGCAGCTCCAGCTCTGACCACCCTTTCAGTACTTCCTTTTCCCTTTAATACATTTAAACCCAGCATCTTTAAGTCAGGATTCACTGGTTTGACCTATACTTCTGGGATAGATTCAAGATGTACTGAAACAGTACTAGGAACGAAAACCAGTAAAACAAAACCCCCAACTGGCTTCCAGGTAGTCTTACGTATATTTGCAAGATAGATTATGTTACCGCATAGCTGCAGCCTGTGTCCCCGAGTTACTGTACAGGGAAAGCCAGGCATATTGGCATTCTGCATGACTGGATGCAGAGATCCAGATCCAAATACCCCTAGAGTCTAGAGCTGTTTGGACACGGAGGCCGAGGGTCCAAGCCCATATATAAGTACTGGCGGCCAGTTTTTATCTCTTCCCTCAGCATTGGCCAGAGGTTTGTGCAAGCTGGTGGCCTATTCTATCCAACGTTATGTTCCCAAGCAGAATTCAGCTGAGCAGGAGAGGCACAGATAGTGCCTACAGTTCTCAGAGTGAAGAAACAGCATGTTACTGGAGAGTCCCAAACCTTTGCTTCCTCAGTCTCTGCAGGTCTGGCACATGGAAAGCACAGAGGCACTAAAGTATCCCACTCAAGCAGCCAAGTGTTAACAACCTCTCCAAAGTCTAATTTGCCTTTGATATAGACTTAATTGTTTGCGTCACCCACTGGGCTAGGGGGAGGGCTATAAAAGGGGCTGCAGCCATTGTCTGAGGCAGAAGAGAGCCCAGAAACAGCTCCCTCTCCCAGTCTTCCTCATTCAGCACAGTAGTCACAGCCTGTACATCATGCAGCTGGTGGCCAGCCTGGTGTCCGTTCTGCTGCTGGTGTGGAGCGTGAGAGCCACTGCGCTGCCTGGAGAAGAGAGACTCGCAATACAGAACACTAGGGTGAGTATAATGCACCCTGGGCAGGAGCTGGGTGAGGAGGGAGCACAGAAAAGCAGGCTGGAGCCAGGGGAGAGGTAATAAGGGCAATTAGGCTTTACCTGATGCAAACAACTCCTCCACCCCTCTATATTCCAAGGCACTACAGCTTCGAGCACTGCTGAAGCAGGGGCTATTACTACAGCTTACTAGCCAGTTTATTTAGGAAAGGTACCAGGGCAGATGGCAGAGAGCTGCAAAAGTGAAGTCTGAGCTAAGTGAAAACTGGCAAAAAGAACAGAGCAGAGAGGGGAAAGGAGAAAAAAATATTGCTGAAAGAGTGCAGCATGAGAGAATAAAGCAGAGTACTAGGGAGGGAGAGAAAAGATACGTAATTGGTAAAATGATCAAGGGAGATGATATTTTAAATAGGACTCATGGGAAGGACAAATGTTTAAAAGATGGGTTCAGTAGGAAAGTAACAGAGGAATAATAAATGAAGTAATTATATCAGAATAAAATTGCTTTTTCCAGAGTGGTATTCACAAGGGGAGTTATACTGACATAGTTCTGCTAGAATAATTACACTCTGAACCAGCACAGCTCTATGCAGTGGCAGAACTTATTATAGCAATATAATTATCCTACCAACTGGCAAAACTCTAATATTATAATGGCTATAGCACTATAATAACTTTGTTTTGCTGGACTATTTCCCTAAGAGGCCAAAGGGGTAGGAAACAATAGCATAACATAATCACAAGCAAGTGCTCTGTTCTGCTTGCCCTGGCCCCGCGGTCTTCTCACCTGTGTGTTCCCTGCCATCCCTGAGGTTTTTCCGAGCTGTGGTCAGTCACCCCGCGCGCTGCCAGTCCAGTTCACAGCTGTATCCATGAGGCTTCTGTTATTTAAGTCCTGCAGAGGAGCTACCCAGGGAAGTGAAGGATCCCAATGTTGGTTTCAAAGGCACTAACTTCTCCTTTGTGCGCATCCACATCGTTTTTCCTGTCTTAGTGTTGGCTCCAGCTCATCCATCAGTGTCTTACTGCTTCAGGAGCGGGCTCACATCCCATTAACAACAGAACTGGCTGTGAGAAAGAAACGTATACAGTGTGAGGTGCTAGGGCTAGCATTCTGTTAGAGATCAGGGCTTCTGCAGCTGGCTGGGATTAACCCTTCTGGGGATAATTGTAAACTTTCAGCTGTACATTCTTACAATGATAAACCCAGTACTTAAAAAGTAAACTCTTTCTGGTGCAAATCCTAGCTGATGGGGAATAAAGAAACAAGTTGGAGGGAATAAATCAGTAAATAAGGCTTTGGTAGAAATGAATTCAAGTGTAATGACTTTTAGTTTTCTACACACTGTTGCTTACAAAATAATGATATAATTATGATAGATATAATGATTCTCTTTAGAGCATTCTACAAACTGAAAAATAGTTAGATACTGATGAGTCCCTACAGTCACCACTGCTGTAACTCAGACGAATGTTTTAAGTATGAATAATATTGGGATTTTACAGCTAACCCACCATAATATGCGTAACAATTCAAAAGAAAGATCTGCGTGTTCTGACGCACTGGTGGATGTAGTGCAGGGAATTGAGCAGCTACCCAAAGGTGTGTCACAACCCACCCGTGCTAAGACCTCTAGCTCTGCCAAAGAGTCTTGATCTCTTGCAGCTCGGGAACAGCCATAAGCGGAAAGGATGTTGGCAATGGATTAGTGCAGGGGAAGAGCTGTCTAGTTTCACTAACAGCCGCAGCCGATCACGCGTAAGGAATATCCCCTAACAGCAGGCTGAGCTTTGCCTTCCCCACCCCTGAGCCCGAAGCTGCTGGCGCTGCTTGGAACAGGTTATTTCAAAAGATAGCACTTACGGCTAGGAAAGAGGCTTACGAGGAAGACATGACCCAGAAGACACATTTAGCTGGGTTCCCCAGTCCCAGTCCACCTCCCAGAGGCTCAAGAGATTTCTGTACTTGCAGCACAGGAGTAGGAGTTTACATGGGCACAAGCTGGCTTTTATCTTTTCTCCTGCTACAAACATAGCATGTAATTTTTCTATGCCTCAGTTTCTCTTGTGTGGAAGCAGGGTTAGTTAATAGAGCTAAGAAAGTGATTAAAAAATACCTATAAGTATTCTGTAATGTAAACTCAAACTAATTGCTTCTGCCTGTATTTATCCATCTTTTAAGTTGCTCACCAAGTGGTCCTTAGCGAATGCTGGTGCTGACAGCACCAGTGGATAGATACAACAGTCCCAGCAGCAAACATGGCATTTGTGGGAAGTGATGTGGAAATGTGCTTCCAACATTCCCCTCTGCATGGGAAACAGGATCTGTTCCTGTCAAACCATCTATCCCAGCTTGTCCAGTACCAGCTGTCTCCGCTAATGAGTCACAGAGACCAGGAATACTCAGGCACGAGGTAGTTCTTCAGATTCACTGGATATAAAGTTAAGAGAAACAAGATAACTCACAGCTTGTTACTGACGGAAATCCCTCAAGCCCCAAACCACAGGCTGGGCTTTTTCGTACCTTGCTATGGCAAAGGGATGGAGCTCCGCAGCTCCTTTTGCATTCTGCCTTCCCCTAAGCTCGGGCTTTTGAAATACAGGTTCTTGTTCTTGAAATACAAGCTGCCTGTCCCCACAGATTAAATATTTTGCTCCTGATCCTTAGGGCATCTCTCTCCCCACCACCCCAGCCCTCCCCTTTGTTACATTTCATTCTCAGCGTTTTAAGGTGGGTTGCAGCCCCCGGTACGCTTAATTTAATACTGCTCAGGACTCTGTGCCTCTTCCCCGACCTTCCCACGGCGGATGCTGGGCAGTCAGAGCGGCGAAGGCGGCATGGGATTACTAGGAGAGAAGGCAGTTTGGCATTCAGTGAAATTTAATTAGCGCAGGCAGCGAGGGACTTCACAGCCAATTCATGCCTATTTGTTAGCAGCTCTTTTCCAGTTAGAACAGCCGCACGTGTGCCTCTCCCTGCCCAGCCAGCAGAGCTGGATGGGGGACAGGAGAAGGCAGGAGTGACCTCTGCGGCCACAGATTCCTCAGCTCTGCCCATGGGAAAAGCATCGGCTCCAGGACGGGGCACGGGGGAGGCAGGGAATCGAAAAGGGACCCCAGGAGAGATGTGCGCCTCCATGGCTGCAGGGGGACAGGGCCTCTGTCTGTCACTTTCTCCTGCTTTCCGCCCGCAGGAACAGAGCACAGTCCAGAAAGACACCATCCTGAAGATGCTGGCGGGCCTGCTGGACAGTGTGGACGCGGGGCACGAGGCGGCCTCCCCGGAGGTGGAAGAGGAGGGCAAGCTGGAGGAGGAGCGGGCGGTGCTGGGGCGGCTGACCCAGCTATCGCAGCGGGACCGCAAGGCCCCCTGCAAAAACTTCTTCTGGAAAACCTTCACCTCCTGCTAGTGCCACCCGGCGTGGCCGTGCCGGGCCACCCGCCAACACCCTCACCTCCCCTCCGTCCCCCAAACTCCCTTCCTTTTCTTCTCCACCCCTGAGAATAAAGCATGGCGCCTCGGGGACTCGTCTCTGCCTCTCTGCGCCCCGCCGGGCCGGGCCGGGGTGGTGCGGGGCGGGCCCGGCTGCAGCGGGGAAGACGGGCGGGCCTGGCCGCGGGCAGCCCTTGGAGGCGGCGGCCATCTTGTGGGGCGGCCATGGTGGGCGGCGGCCATTTTGGAAAAGGGCTTCGCCGTGGCGAGGGGCCGGGGGTGTGCGGCGGGGGCTCGAGGCTCTCTGCCGCCGGCCGGCAGGAGCCCCGCGGTGGGCGCAGGGGCGCAGCCACCCTTAGAGCTGCTGATACTTCCCCCTCGGCCTCTGAGGCGCCAGGTGGGTGTGCGCGTCCCCTCTGTGCCAGGGTGGGCGGGTGAGGAGAGGCGCGGCCCAGGCGCTGGGCAGCGCCCCGTGGGGAGGACCCTCTGTGCCAGCCCCCGGTCAGGACAAGGTGCTGTGCCGTGATCCGGAGCGGATGGTTTGGTCCCAGGTGTGTGGGTGCGCAGCCTTTTGTGCTCCTTTCCACATTGGTAGTGGCTGAGGGATGCACCCAGGCGCTGCCCCCTACGTGTGGGGGGTGCAGGGGTGTTGTCTGGGTGCTGTGGGAGGGGGAGCCTGGCCCTGGCCCGGGCCCGCTTTAGGTTTGACAACGGGTATCTTCAGAGCAGTTCCCCGGGTGCTCTGGGGCTGTGTGTGCATCTGAAATGCTGGGCTTTGCATCTGAAACTCATTAAAATAAACCGGCTGTGATCCCAGGGCCCACAGCTCAGACTCTGCTCGGGTTCTCTCATGGTTTCTTGGTGTCTTATCATCTTGCTTAAAAAACCAAAAATGCCTGATTTCTCTTACTCATCTTGGGTGCTGTTTGCTGCCTGGAGAGTAGTAGGGCCTGTTTTATCTCTTTTGGTTTGCTGAGGAGCTTTTTGCCCTTTGTTTTAGGACTGACAGTGTAGAGATATGAAAGGTAGACATGTTTGAGTTCAGCACAGATACCTCTCTTTAAAGGAGACTGCTGAGGCCTTGATCTCTCATGCTGGCAAAAAAAAAAAAAAGGTATGACGATCACTTGCTGTATTTGCTTTAATTCTTAGCATTAATAAGTTGAGTTTCGGAGCTATATGACATTGCTGGGAACGACCACACAAAATAGCAGACCAGCTGTATGCTACTGAGCCTGTCCCCAAGGCCTGACTGGCCACTGGTGAGAAGTGGAAGGTAGTTAATTTCTAGTGGCTTGCTTTTGAACCTTTACATTTTGTTTTTAGAGGCCAGTGACCACGAGGTCTCTCATCTCAACAGCAGCATTTTGGATTAATCAGCAGCCAGCCTGTTTTCTTACGGTTGAAGTAACGCTTCCAACTCCCCCGCTCTCCCCAAATAATGAGTGATACAACCACTCTGGCACCTAGATGTGCTGGCTTGCCGCTGCCACTTTGCTCTGTGTCAGGCTGCATTTTCACTGCATCATTTGCCATAGAAATTTCTGGCTGTATGTCTCTGGCTTGCAGGAGGAGTTAGAGCCCTGTGGCTTGTTTTATTTTTCACTCCGTAATGAAAAATAAGATCCTTGCTGGGGCAACTTAGCAACTCAGTATATGGGTAATGGGATATGGAGCTTTCCAACTGTGTTCCCTGGAGCACCCAGCCTAGGACACAGGAGACCTGTTTTTATGCCTCACTTTGCTGCTGGCATTTGCATTTTATCATTACTTCCCTTTCAATACCTCAGTTTCCCTGTCTTTAAAATGGGGTGATAGCTCTTTTCTCCTTTTACAGTTTTTCTTAAGATACGTGGGTGACAAGTGCTGTATTATACAGCTAATTACAGCCGTTACTGTTACTAAGACCTGTGGAGCAATATGAGACCAACCAGGGTGGTAGTATCTTAGAAGTGTTCTCATAAGGGTTGCCTTATTATCCAGCGTTCAATCTTGTCTGTGATAATAATGTTCAAGACAATGTGTACTGGAAATGAGAAACCCCACAGCACGTGGATAATCCTAGAGATTGCCCCTGACAGAGACTGCCTGTTCAGCAAACTGTGGTTGCTGTATTATTTAGTGGTTCCCGGAGGAGAGAGTAGTCCGGCTATTCTCAAGGTTGGAAGTAAATTTGGAAGTTGAACTCTTCTTTCATCCCTACAGATGGTTCCTGCTAGTGGAGGCTGAGGCACGCTGGCTGAGCACCAACCAGGAAGTCTGCACCGCCAGTGCACGTGCTGTGGATAGGGGCCAGAGCAGTTGAGGCAGCTTCTTTCATCAGTGCTGAAATCAGTGTTTGAGTTGGATTTAATTTTGCTGTTTCCTTGATAAGTCAGTGTGCTGAGGCTGAAGCAATGTGAGATCGTGCCTAATGATGGCATTTAATATTAGGGAGTGTAGCATGATAAATCAGTTCAGTGGGAGGGGCTTAATGAAGGGTTATAAATAGTGTGTCATACATGGGCATTTTCTTTTTAAATTTTCGCAAAAGAATTGTGAGTCTTATAATGGTATATGTCAAGTAGAAGGGAGCGAGTGCGTGTTATTTCTTTTTTAGATGCAATAGCCAATGCATTTTAAAATCTTGTCCCAGCTCAGAATAATTGTGTGTATATAAGCAGGTGGATAATACCTATGAGTTATCTCCAGATTTTTACAGAAGTTAAAAAGACACATTAAAAACTAAAGAATATGCCAGAAGGCAGACTTTTAAAGTCAGCTAGCGCACATAGCATTGACTTCACCTAATTCAATGCGTGGTCCAATGGTATTATTTTTTATTATTTTTTTATTTTTATTTTTTAACTTCAAGTTAGCTCATACTTATGCATCAAGCTGCAGGCAAGTGAAGAAATTATCATGGGGACAAGCTCAGCTGTGAACCTGCAGCATATTCACTACCCAGGGGTAACTCCGTTTATGCATATCCTATCCCATGATAAATGTGAAGTAGTCCAAGACAGCTTATTCCTTGATGAAAACAGAGTAAATCTCATTTACTCTGAGATCAAAGCATGTGCATATGTGGACAGATACGACAGAGGAACAAGGGAGGTACTAATTTCAAATTTAGTACCCTCCATGGTGACTTGTTTGTATGTGCTTTTAGTAGTGAAGATCTTGTTCTAATCCATACTGTCAGGTAAGCTAGCAGGGAATCAATACTTCACTGTGTGCATTTTCAGCCTCGGACAAAGGAGAGACTTGCAATCTGACCAGACTTCACAAAGATACTGTCTGTCTGCAGGTAGCTGGCAAATGGAATTAAATTTAGAGGGAACACAACAGTACTGGCTAGTCTGGTCATCCTATGTCTGTCATTCTCAAACAGTGCATGGCCTCTGAGGCACCTTTAGCATTGATTACAGCTACAGAAAATTAAGGTTAAACCTAGTATTGCAGGGAGAATGAAGCATAAGGTTGCACAGGGTGTCTTTTGTCTTATGTTGTTATCATGTTTGGCTCCGTTCAGAAACACTAAACGTGTGTTTGAAAAGCAGCGAGTCCATTTATTTAAAATAAAGTTGGTTTGCACTAAGAGGGAATCTTTTCCCCACTGAATCAAGTGAATTCTGCTGTTGCTTTTGGTCACAGATTAATGTAGTGGCTCACAGAATGCGTTCTGACGGGCTGCTTGTTTTTGACAGTCTTAGTCTGATACGTTGGTGGTTTAGATAGCACCAAACTTGACAACATCCCTGTGACACAGAAGCACTGCTTTTATTTACCTTTCTTGGCAGTATGGGCTACATTTGCCTTGTGCCTTGGGCTTGGTGATGGGAGACGGTCATCAGAGACACTGCTCTTTGTCTTGTTCTAACCCTGATGCCACGTGTACCTCTCTTTGCCTGTGGCTTTGCTGACTTTCCTGCCACACTAGGTTTTGTTGAGTAGAACAACAACACAGGTCAAATAAGGCATTTGTTCACTGTCTATTTGTTACTCACTGTAAATAGTTTGTTCAGTGACCTTGTTCTCTGAGCTTTGAAAGCCTCTCTTAGTTGTGAAGTGGGCTTTGAAGATTTAACTGCAGTTACTTCTCTGAGCCCTCAGCAATAGCAGGCTGTAAATGCATTTTATATTCCATGGAGATTGCTCAGTGAAAGAAGCTGCTACCTTGACCACTCAGAATGTACAGTAGCTTCATGTAAGACATGTGCAACATAGGAAATCCTGAGTACAAATGACCTCTTGGTGAATTGGGAGGATGCCTTACATAGTGGATTTTTGCTGTCTTTGCTGAACTCTGATAGAACTTGCAGGGATTTGAGAGGAGGATGCCAGGGAGCGAGAGGGAGTTGCCAGAGCACTGTAGTTTTCATAGACTATAGGGTCAGAAGGACAGGCAGTATTAATGCGTTGTGCTTTTTGGTGAAACTGTAGTGTGAGGGTCTGTATGCTGTAAATGCCTGAGAGATGGGAAATCAGGAGGTGCTCTCTACTGTTTGAACAAGGATTTAAGAGGTGTTGCTTTTCTTCAGAGATTCATGAGGAGTTACAGTCACAGTTACCACTAAGGCAGTAGATGATGAAGTGCAGGTAGGTAAAAATCAGTTATCCAGAGACACACAGCAAACTGGGACTTGTAAGCATAGGGGAACGTTCAGAATGAAGATTCTGACAGAGCGTTGCTGCAGAATATCTGTTGTGGTTAAAGTTGCTTTTTATTTCGTAATAATCGCTGAGCCTTTAAAGCAGCAAATACTTGGGAGCCAAAGGGCTTGTGTCACGTAAGCGAGACAGGAGCTAATGGAGAGCAGCGCAGTGCTGTTAATCACCTTGTGTGAATAAGCCCTTTGCAGAAGCCTGGGAATACAACCAGAGACTCTGGAAGCTATCAGCCTGTAACCCAGACTACTGAGGCGCAGCTGTACCCCATGCAAAGGGACGTCAGTTTAACTACCTGCGCTGAGCCTGTGAGCCTTCTTGTAACAGACGTGTCTTGTCTGTGTATTCCCCTCTGCTGACTCCAGCACCTTTGGAACTGACTGAGCTCTCCCTCTTAGGTTTGTATCTCGTTTTGCAGTCTTGGGAGGGAAGCACCAGATGAGAAAAAGCCAGCATTTCAGTCCCTTAAGATAGGAGCTTTGCAGAGAGCTGTTTGAATCTAGATTCAAACCTTCCAGTGTGTCTGCCTCCCACTTGTTACAATTATGTAGGGCTCGTAGAAGGTCTCAGAGGAAGCATTTGGGAGGTGAAGGAAAACGAAACAATTCAAATCCATGTGTTCTACCTCCCCAGAGACTCTCTTAGTCTTACGTGGCAGGCTGGGCTGGATAAAGGTTGTTGTCTAGCAGGACCACAGTGCACAAGGGAATAAGTGGCTGTGCCAGGGGAAAGAGCGTACTGTTTCCCTGGGCTCGGAGCATTCAGCTGGGAATGAGAATTTCTGTTCTAGCAGTACCTTGGGGATCTGGAAGACTCTTCTTTTAAACCAATTAATGTTTAGTGTAAAAATAAAATTATAAGCTATCTTTGTAGCTGGGACCTTGTTGGATTTGGCTTGAAGTCAGGCCAACTTCCTATTCTAAGACTGTTTGCTGGTTAGGAAAGTTTGCTGTTAAAAATGTCTTCAATTTCACTGCGCCGTGCTTGGCTGGTGTATTTTGGTGTCTTCTTGACAGAGAGGAAGAAAGCCAAGGATTTATGGCTGTGGAAAGCTGCCCACTCCTGGCTTGTACATTCCAGAGATTGTCCAGGAGACTTTTGGTCCCTCAGATGATGATTTTAGAGTCCGTCATTTTAGACACATTGTACCTTCAGTCACTGTTGCATAGAAGGAAGAGTCTCAAAACAGGGTTGATTTCACTGTGACTTTATTTACGCATTTGAACAAGAGCAGATTGTCTAGGTAGCAGTGGGTGTATTGGTCTGCACAGGCAACAGGTTAATTAATAGGGAAAGAGAGAGTATTTCTGTGATAGTATTTTATACAGAGCTTTCAACTCTTCCAGTTGGGACAAGAGACTGTACGGGGAGTTCCCTGCTCAGAGTGAAACCCAGAGGTCAGACCGTGTCTCCACACAAGCCTTTTTTGCTCCGAGAGCTCTGCTTCTGTCCTTGGCCTTGTGCTGCTAATCTCATCAGGGGTAAATCAGTCCCATGGTGAGAGATGCCCTGCCAGAAGCTTAGGTGCAGGTGTACAGACAGGGAGCTGCAGCTGTCTGAAAAGCCATGGATTTACACTTTAGGAGCCCAAAGCCATGGGGAGCAAACAGCAGTCTTTGTGCTCTAAAGTACTGCATTGCAAACAGAGCTCATCTTCGTGAACTGATGAATTTACCCACTGCTGGGAGCCAGCGGGCTGGAAAGTGCCTTGTGATTGCTCTTCCGAAAAGGCTAACTGAACCCTGTTCAGTGCTGGAAGGCAGCTTGTCATACTGTGGGACAGAGTGGGCTAGAAACAGAATAACAGAGTAGAAATGCCACTGGTGGCCTTTTGCTGCATTCCAGAATAACAATGGGAATGTCTCCATACTGCAAATCTGTCTAAATAGTGTGTGGCTCATAAGCAGTGTGAGAGGGTATGTAAATCCAATAGAATGAGGTAAGGTAATGTCGTCCCTTTAACCAGTTGGTCACAGGCGGGCCTGTGTTTTGTCAGTCTTCTTATGTTATCACTGTAGCTTGGTACAAAATATGAAATCACTCGGTGTTATTGCTTCCAGGAGAAAGTGGCCGTGCACATCTCTATTTGCGTATCCTTCTTTTCAGATAAGTAGTTGCTTCCCCCTGTTTTCATGAAGGAGTCTTTGTGAGATAATCCACCTTTGCCAACATTCCTGTGCATCAAACAAGAATGGTCATTCCTATTTTACAGGAGACAAACCAAAGTCCCAGCCAGTGTGTATCAGAGGTCCTGGAGGAAGCAAGCAGTAGGGTGGGGACCACAGTCCAGCAAGTCTCTTTCTTGGGCCACAAGATATGGCTATGTCCAAGTTACTACACCTGGGGAATCTTCACCTGGTTCTGTCCACCTTTGAACAGTCGCAGCCTCAGGCAGTGCTCTTGGTGGAAGTAATGTGCCAAGAACAGGCCATCTTTGTCAGCTCCTCTATCAGTTGCAGGATGTGGGCAGACGGAGAGACAGGTTAATATGTTTCCTGTTTCTGTAAGCCCTGTTCTGACAGCTGGTCAGTTCTGGCTGCCGGCCTTCGTAGCCTCTGAATGGCAGGCCATAAATCAGAGCTGGCAGTTAAAAGAAGAATTGCAGTGAAGGCTGATAGATTCAAGGAGAATTGTTTTCCTGAGTCCCATCCCATTTTCATACGTGCACATACAGACACTTGCCCTGTCCCTCAGAAACATTTAACTAGGCTTCACTTCTCTGGGAAGACAGACTGCCTGGTAAACGAGATGTCATGGGTAAACACTGCCCTAGCGTTAAGGGGATTATTTCCAAATTATTTGAAAAGACTTAGCACGAGGGCAGAAACCATAAATAACAAGGGGCACTTTGGAAAGTTGGAGACAGCCTCACGAGCCCTTGGGAACTTCCCAGTGCGGAGTACAGACACAGGAAATGAGGGAACTCCATCTCCTAGAGGGCATGCTGTGGAACAAGTGGGTCACCAAAGCAGTCAGCAAAGGGGAGTTCACTCTATGTGGCTTCCCAGATCAGCGTGGCAATGCAGGCTGCAACCAAATCCTGTCTAATCTGCATGGAATTGAGTATGAGATGCCCCACGCTGGCCACCAAGAGCAAGTTAGCATGAGAGGTGTGTGAAATGCCGTTTTCGAAACAGTACTGGGCTGTGGGCTTGCAGTGGCAACTTATGGCACAGGACACTTGGCCCAAGATAACAGATGGCTCCCATCTTGCAGCAGGTGTTTGCCTACTGCATACCTTAACTCTGCACATTTGTTGGTGAGTGTATGGTACTACACTGGTGTCATCTAAAAGACACCAAAAATTATGGGGAAGTGTTTGACTCGTCTCTGGCACTTGGACTCTGCTTGTGCCCATTTGTTCGTGGAATACAAATATGGTTAACAAGAAGAATAACTTGAAGAATGAGGAGTCCTGCTGGGAGATGACCCTTGATTGCCATGCTTATTGCACAGTCCCCTCAGTCGTGTTCTCACGTGTGGCTTTGGAGTTTCCTTTTGCTGTGTTTGTCTGCACAAGGTGTTCATAATAGTAAAACAGTTGTTTAATTTATCATTACCATCTGTATTGCAGGAGGCAGTACAGTACCTCAGCTGAGGCTGGTTTGACAGACTGTCAGGCCTTCTTTTTCCAGGTTTGCTCAAAAAAATGCTGCTTCTCATGCTGAAGATCTTTCAGTGTGAGTAGAAGAGGTGAAAGAGGAGGAAAGTGAGAGAACATGCAAGTGACTGTCAAGGCTGTTAGCAGAATAGCAGTACTAGAATAGGACATTGGTCTGTAGACTTCCAAATCCAGTTAAACTGAAAGTTTGCAACTTTGAATTGCTCACCTGTCTGAAGATTGCAGTGTATTAGGGGGGAATATTACAGTGATAGAAGAATAAAAACCTCACAGTCTTTGGAGACTTTCTTAAATGAAAATATGTTTCAAAGCGAAAAACCATTTGGTCCATCTGTGTCCCATTACTAAGCTGGGGCCATCATCCATTTTCATTAGACAGTGCCTGAACATGCGGGTGGGGACAGAGGCCCAGGCAGCTGCCCTGGACACCAGGCTAAAAAGCACCATATGGAAAAGCCTAATGTATGTTAACAGGCATCAGAGACCAAAATTGAAAGAGTAATGGCCCATCCACATGCGGTAGCCTCAATGAGACAAACTCTCAGCACCAATATGTCAGCTGCAATTTTGGGTCATTACAGCGCTGCTAAGCAGAGGCTAACAGACAAGTTAGAATAATCTGGCTTCAGCAAGAATAATTCTTCCAGCCATGCTAGTGCTCTGGCTCAGTTTCCTCCTTGCTAACATACATCAGACAAAATATCTTCCTTTCCTCGGAGATTCTTCCTACCCGGCCTCAGGGGATCCCAGCCAAACATTTAAATTACATGCAATGATCTTTTAATTTGCTGGCTGCTTGGTGGCTCTGTGTCGCTCTTTCCACTTCAGATAAAGACATGCTATAGCAAGACCTAAATAGAGCAAACTTTCCCTTTTGCCTGCCCCACAGGGGTGTACCTGAAGTATTTTCAGTTTGACCCCCCAGAGTTTCTTCTTTTAGTTTTAACTGTTAGCAAAGGAGGCTCAGAGCTTGACTAAAACCATTAAGTACTCTGTGCTGGGAGCATCTTGGCATTCAGGTTGGAATCCAGGTTAGATCCTATATCCTTGTACTAAGTTAACTCTGCATATAACCAAATGATTTTGTTTGCCTTTCCAGTAGACCTGAGCATTGCTGGAGCAAAGTAAGCTCTTGCAACTGTTTGGTGGCTAGCTGAAGTCACTGGCAGATGTTATGGCTGGGATGATCTAGGATATACTTTCACAGAGTCTGTGCCTAATTTTAAATTAGAGGGCTACAGCATCTGCCAAGTCTACCTTTGCTTGCCAGCAGGCCCATTGCATCCAAGGTATGTCAATAATTTCTAGTGGGCTTTTTTTGCATACAGCTTTGAGACTCAACAAGTGATAGGCCTGCTGTTAGTAGGTAAAAACAGGTGGCAATATGTCCAGCAGGTGTGAAGAAGTCACATATGTAATCACTTAGCTCAGCAGTCTGGTAACCTCTTAATCCAAGGAGCATTTGGGTACCAACACCTGAGCATTTGGTTTTGTACAGCCAGGTACAGCCAGCTCTGCCTGTCTCTGAAATGCACATTTTTCTGAGACAGAATACAGTGCTGTGTTGGCACGAGCTCACTCCTCCTTTGTAGTGCTTCTGTTTAATTGTGTTTTGTTGAAAACTGTATTTAAATGCTGTTATTTTCTTTTTGCAGTTTCCCTCTATTGTTCAAGCTTTAGTCATGACTCCTGCAGAAACTTCAGTGTTGTGGATTTTGCTAACGGTGTTGAAAAGTGCGGCGCAGGAAGCCCAGGTAAGTGCCCCACACATTTAAAAGACAAAGTTAAATTTCTCTATGAAACAATAGCAATCTCACCTCAAATCCGAGTGTTTGACATCACCCAAAACAAAAGCACATAGGAGCAAAGGATGTTTTGCTGGTTATCACTTTGTGAAGATCTCTGTGAGAGAAGCAGAAATGAGTAAAGTGTCTGTGTAGCACAGAACTCTGGCCCTGCATTTTGGTGGGCTTGTTTGTGGTTTTTTTTCCCCTGAGGCAAGAAAAAAGAGCTTTACGGTGGAATTCTGGCAAAGGTAAGCTTAGATCTAGACTGAAAGACACGGTTTTGTTTGAACACCTCCAGTTCTTTGGGGCAGAAACAGATTTTACATTCCTGCCTTAAAAATAAGATAGATAATGCCACCCTTTGTAAAAGGCAATGCATCTAGAAGTTACCTTGCTTATCCCTGATTTCTCCTCCAAAGAGAAGAGGACAGTCAGGGATCTGAGACTTCTTTGAAGGGCAATTGATTTGAAATAGTTGGGAAAGGCATATTACTCCATTGAGGTGGTAAACAAAAGTTTAGCACAGCTGGTTGCTTGGTAGGTTTGTGTTTTTTTCCGGGAGTGCTACAGGCATTTTAATATACGGGTTCTGATTGATGCGACTGTTGGCTCTGACATGGCCTTCAATCTGTTTTCTGCAAGGCAGGAATGAGGTTGTGTGTATTCAGTGAGGGATTTCGCCAGAGGGAAGATTTGTCCATTTCAATGTATCATACTAACTCTTTAATGTCTGAGCAATAGCTCTTATTTTGGGAGTGCTTTGGGCTGGCTTTACTATGTATTTAGATTAGTGGGGTAATAGCCTCTTTGTTAGAAAAAAATGAGGTTATGGACAATTGCAGAGGAAGAGAAATGGTGAAAAATGTTTTTGAGTTGAACGGGTGAGTAGAAAATGCATTTGGATGTATGTATGTACAAGGAGCCTGTTGCAAGTGGGTTTAATAAATTTGTCAGTCCTAATGCTGTTGAAACCTATTCTTCAGCACGTTTCTCAGCTTCTCCCTCTTCCTAATGCGGGAGGGAGCCTCAGGAATTTACTGTCTCCTCCATTCTCAGCAAGTTACATGTTTGGGAGGTGAATACGGTTCCTCACAGAGTTAATTATGGCAAGTAGAGGAAGAACAGTCACAAAAGACGAAGGAAGAAGTGAAAGGGAGATGAAAATAGAGACATGCACCCAAGTTCTGACTCCTAAAGGCAGACCTTGTGCTCTCCACTGAGAGCAATGTGCCCGCTGTGGTTTTGGTGTGGGAGATGCAGTCTGGGTTCCCCTTCTTTGAAAAACAAGGGCAACATCCCAAACTTAGTGGTGGTCACTGTGTTCTGCAGATAGCAGATGGTTTAAGCTTTGTTTAAGAAAGGATCTAACAGTGGAGGATTATATGGAAACTCCAGCAGGAGATCGATATGGTTCTGCCCAGTTTGCTTTTCAGTTCTCCCTTGAGAAAGAATGCTTTTTGAGAGCGGCTACTGCTCAAGTGGATCCTCTTGTTGGAGACTGTGCGCTGGAGGGAATAGCACCTGCTAACACCCTTTTCTAAGCTGGCAAGTGACTTTACAGGCCTTTCGGCCGTTGTGGCAGGTGTGTAACTACTCTCTGTAAATGAGATTGGCATTCCTGGATGCTGTTCTGGGAGCTGAGAAGTCTCCTAATTACTTTGTGAGGCCAAACTGCTTGCTGAATGAGGCTGTGATAGGTTCAGGGGTGGCTTTCGATTAACCTCACTCTATTCACAATAGGGAGTTCCTGATGGGCTCATCCTTGGTTGGTCTTTGTGTCCTCTACTACAGAGATTTGTCACATTTTTCTTGCTTTTGTGTTGTTGTTGCCCCCAGTCTGCCTTCCCTGCTTTGAGACTTCATGTTGGACAAGAGAGACATGTTAGACGTGTGTTATTCACGCATCCCCTTTGTTCCTCTTAGTTTGGAGGCAGGCTTACCCGAGGAGAACGTGCACAGCATCTTTGCTTGGAGAGAAGACAGCCCTCTATTTTGTTGCTTTGGCTCTAGCTGTATCTGAATTATAACCAAACTCTCTTCCTAGCACAAACAGCTGCTCTAGTGAAGTCACGGACTTGGAGCCAGCCCAGCAGACATGCTGCAGCTACCAAGGATGTGGGCGGGAGCGAGGTGGTAGCTTTGTGAGCTAGTTCAATTTTTGAGAGCCAGGCTAATGGGTCTGGGGAGACAAGGAAGGGGAAAAGAGATTCTGACCTACGCAATTCTTACGCTGTCTTCCGCGTGGCAGAGTGGGAGTTTTTTCCTGGAGAAGGCAGAGTAATGTGACTAGCATCTCTTACTTGTGTGCTGTCATATTCTCTCCCCAAGGGGATGAGTGTGTGCAGTGCAGGGATTTGCCCTGGAATTCGTATAGTCATGTGCATAAATACGTACAGTGCAGTGGTTCAAATGGGCTGGCATATGTGAGAATTACGTGCTGTTGGATTCTGCAGCTATGTAGTTGAACAGAAGTTATACAGGTATTTGCACATCATCATTTTGATTGTGTACACTTACATAAAATGTATAAATTACGTGTGCGTGATCTCTAACATGTGCATGTGCGCACGGACACATTTTCAGAAACATGTGCGTTGCACCCTGAGCTTTGTGGTTTCACAGCTTGAGACCAGCACCACGTGGATGATGGTTATCCTTGTTTTTGAGAGGTCTGTTCATGCCAGCGTAGCAGAACTGTCGACCAGTATATTTACCCCAGAGGTTTTATTGATCTTCCTAGACAATGTGAGCTCAGATCCGAGTGCTTTCAGATGAGGATGACACTGTCGAATTGCAGTGACTGTCCTTTGGACGTCAGTTAGTGCAGAATAGAGAGGACACATCCAGTGACTATTGTTTTGCTGCTGGAGAAGTGTGCCTTAGCACTCTGTAGCAGCTGGAGTCCATCTTTGCAAACAGAATATAAAACAATCAGGTAGCAATAGAGGGAATATGAGAAGGAGGAAGGCGTGTGCTAACTGAAGGGAGAAAGTATCTTGCCCCGTTGCATGAGCTTTCTTTGTAATTTTTGCCCTGGCAAGATTGTTTTTCTCTTGTTACACAGCAGCCAGGCTCTTCCCCCTGCCTCACTCTATGCTCTGCTTGCTCCGTCTGTGTGCTTGTCTTTTGATGTCAGTCATGCTATTTGATTTGTTACGAGGAAACAGAACGCCTTTTCCTTTGCTGCGTCCTCCCACCAGTCCTCTGAACCCCTCAATGCAGGAGGATTGGATTTAGCCACGGAACAGCAAGCATCAAGGCAATCTCTTAGGGCTCTGTAGAGGCAGCTGGCATTTGAGAAATAAGGGGCAGTGGGGAGCAATGTCTTCAGGGATCACAGCAAGCAGCTATTATGCTCATTTGCTCTCCTGGTTTGTGATGCAAGGATGGCCACTGCACTGTCTCATCTTCGAAGCCAGGAAGGCCTGTACATGCTTTTCCTCCATTCATTAACCAGCCTCTTGCTTTGGCACTGTACCCATGTTTCAGATCTGGAAGCACGTCCAGATGCTCACTGTCCTGTTTACTACACCTGAAACGTCTGTTCCTGTGATCAGTCATTGCTTTTCATGGAATTGCAGTCAGAACACAGGAGCTGCCTTTCAAAGGCCCAGAGGTGGTTTTCTCCCCCAGCACAAGATGATTTTCTGAGGCAGTGTGTGGTTTTGCATGGTCTGTTTGAGAATAGAGCTGTCTGGGACTTTTTTGATTAAGTGGTCATGGGGCTGTATTGACTTCATTTTTACAGGATCTCAGAGTTTGTCACAGCTGAAGCTCTTTCTTTAGGAACACAGGTTTGGCAGAATTTACCTCACGTAACTTTTTTCCAGTTTCAAAACTTGGGGTCAGATGGAAATCTGAACTGAAGAGCTAAGCTGGGACTTAGCCTGAATCTCATACAGCTTTGATGAAGGACATCGCCGCGGAGATGTTTTCCAGCCTTTTTATCTTTTCAGTTGGTTTCTGCTGCTGTCTGGTTTTGCAGGGAAAGTGGAGATCGTGTCACTGGATCTTAGTGGTACCAGCCTGAGGGGCACCGTGTTGGCTGAGCAGCTCTGTGCTTGTTGATTTACTCATGTGTCTGGCTTAGCTGCCTGCACTTAACTGTTGCCACAGGAGGGATTTGAAGCCTTTCCTTGACAGACCTCAGTGTTGAGTAATAAAAGCCTATTTTGAGAGACTGCACAGGGTCTGAGGGAGATTATGGGCTCAGAAGAGGTCTCTCCAGTATCTCTGTGTTGTTCCATATTCCTCCATTCCACAGAAGGTTTCTTTTTTTTTTTTTTTTTTTCTTTTTCCAAAAGGAAGACCTTTCTCTGAACATTGGGTTTCACACATGTTGGTAGTTCTCTTGAAAATGATGGCTTGCCTTTGTGCTACCCCAGCTCTCCAGCATGGAAGGAGACAGGGACAAGAGGAGACAGCTGGGTAGACTTCTCAAGAGGCATCTGCCATTTCAGACAACACCCAGGCTTCCTAAAGTGGATCAGTAACTCAGCAAGTTACAGACAGATGGAAACTGCAGTGACATGGATGAAGTCCACTCAGCCTTCAGGCTGGCTTCGTCCTGCACAGTTAAAAGGGACATTGTGGGCAAGAGGAGCATCTGTGGGGCCTGAGGTTAGCTGTCACAGTGCTCTCAAAATACTACTGCACCTGGGTAGCTGATGCCCAGTGGCCTTTTGGAGGCAGAAAGTTTCTGGGCAAAGAAACAGGGATGTTTTTGGTATTGTTCACATCAGGTGCTAAGGATTAAAATCGCAGCAGTCTTACCTCTCCACAGACCACGCCAGAGGAAAGCCAGTATGTGCACCAAGCATTCAGTTTCTCAGTCTCTGGGATTACAGTTTTATTAAGTCAACTTTCTGATTTCAGTGCTAGGTGGCAACCAGCAGCTTCAGGGGCCTCATCAAATTCTGGGACTGTAAGAAATTTTTTTTTGCAAAATTTTCCTTCTGTTCCCTCATTTCCAGACAGTATAAAGTCCATATCTTGCGTGTGTTGATAGGATCATTTTAGCAGCTAGTGGGCCTCAGGAAAAGCTAGCCCCCTCTGGGTTCTTGTCCATTAACCGTGATTGTAGGTACTGCTGCTACGCAATTAATTCTTACTGCTCCTGGTTTCTCCTTCACTTTTATTGAATGGTGTTTTCTGTTTGCAGTCTGCTAAATGGTTTGTTGGCTTTAGTTTTGTTCATACAGTAACTCTTGCTTTCCTGCCAGCACCAACTTCACTGCCTGGGGTAATGATTTTTTGGCTCTTCAAAAATGAGTAGGAAAAGGTGTCCATTTAATTAGAGGATATCTCAGTATAATTTTCCTGCATGTGCAGTGCAGTAGTCTGTTCCCTGCTGCAAATCAGTTTTCCTCTTCTCTCTCTGTTTTTGTCAGGGAGGAGGTGGGACCTAAGTTCTGCATTGACATATCTGGCTTTTCATCCTCTACAAACTTAGGCATATCTCCATATGTGCTGGAATAGGAGTTTTATGGGAAACCTAAATGCAGACTTGGAAAGGAGCAGTCTACAAGCAGTGAAATTAATAAAGCTTTATGTCCTGTGGTGTTGGCTCTTCCAGTTGAATTCCCTGGGGTCTTTTACTGGTATGAAATCCCTGTGTGGATTCACAAATGCTTAAAAGAAATTTGAATTAATTTTTCAGTTTTTTCCTCAGAGATTCCCCAGTAATAGGAATTAATTGGTTTTAGCCATCCGCCTATTTCCATTGCACTGATATCCTTGGAACTGCTCCTCTTTTGCCAAATTTGGTAGAAATTGACCATTGGGCTTTTAAAGTTACTAAGTTAGGTTACACAGGCAGATGTGAGCACAGAGGAATTTTGTTGTTTCTGTAGCAAGCCAGGTTCAAAAGACATTTTATTAAGTATGCCTTTTTACTGCATTTGTGTTCCGGGATGGATGGGATAAAAAGCAATCTGTGCGTATAAATGAGGCACGGAGCAGGTTTCAGTCAACACAAGCTTGTCCTGGATTAAAGTGTGCAGCTGAGAACTGGAAGAGTTTGGCATCTCTTAAACTTGTGCCTGTGTGCGCTGTAGTGTGGAGTTGCCTGAGTATTCCTGTCCCATTAGACACAACTGTCTGACCACACTCACTCACTAGTCTGAAATCCTGTGGTGTGCCCCATTATTTTGTTTTCAACACCTTCTTGCTCTGACCACGGAAGAAACTGTACTTCCAGTAACACGCTGTTCGCATTAATAGTAATTGTAGATCAGCTGGTTAGAGGAGCGTTGCCCAGCTCCCCCTGCTCCCCTGTGCAGACGCTGTCTGGAGCCACTCCGTACCTCCTCCCACAGCCTGCCTTCCCACAGAGCTGCCATACTACGGCTCCCTCCAAGAGCCTGCAGCATTCCTAGTCCATCCGCTTCATCTCTGTCTGCCTCTGCCTGTCATTGACTGAGGCCTCATGCGCTGAACACAAGCCTGGTTTTTAGTGATTGCTGTTCCCAGAACTCAGCAGGCTGAAGGGGGTGGAAGGGAGATAAACATCAGAGTTCAACATCCAGACAAACACAGCAGAGCGCACACAGTAAATACATCCGCCCCCAAATGCAAATACATCAGGAGAGATTCCTTCCCCAGGGCTCACAGCAGAGCAGGCTCAGGCAGGAGAGCAATGCAATGAGGTAAGTGCAGTCGCAGGGACCTTCCCAGCTCCCCTGGCCACTTGGTTTTGTGCAGGCCTGAGAAGGTGCAAGTGTAATTCTCATCTTGTTTAGCTGCTACTACAGTATGAAGTTTCTTCCGTTGTCAAGTAAGAAGGGTTTTGGGCGTGATGATTTCAGCTAGTGCTGAGGTGTCCAATTTGGTATCGAGACTGGCAACTTGGATGTGTGGCTTTTGGGGTATGGTCTGAGTTGATGCTCACTCTTTCTCCGTTACTCTCTGTTCCTTTGACGCAGGCTGTTTGTCTTGCTAGCTATGCTTTACAGTGGAGTAAGCAGCAGCATTGTGCTGCAGAAAATGTATGGGAGGATCGCATCCCCCAACTTCCCAAATGTCTACCCAAGTCACAAGGAAAGAATCTGGAATATTACTGTCCCCAAGGGATATTCTGTCCGCATCTACTTCACCCATTTCAACCTGGAGCTGTCCTACCTGTGCGAATACGATTATGTGAAGGTATGTGTAGGGCAGGGCAACGTGTAGCAGGCTAGGTTGTTGAAAACTATGTGTATGAGATCCTGGACACATGCAGGACCAGCATAACTGTTGTAAGCACTTGATGCTAGTCTGCTAGTAAAGTTCAGGCTCAGCTGATTTCTAAATGATGTGTTTATTGAGGCCCACAGGACCAGGCAGTAGAACTGGTTGTCATGTTGGAACATCTGAAACTTGAGTTGTTTGTGCTCAGAAAATGCTGATGTTTCCCTCTTGTGAAGCAAAAGGGTTGAAAATTTGCCTGAAACAACATTTGAGCTTCATTTTTGCTGCAGTTACAGTGTGTGTTTTAAATTAACAAGTAGTGCTTTAGATAGAGTATAATGGGAGACCGTGAAAGTGTAAGTGATAGTCTAAACAAGATACTGTCAGCTTGTCTAAACGTGCACTTGCAATGCTTGCTATTGTGTGTTTGCTGGCTCTTCGTGTGAGGAACAACCTCAGGAAAAGAAACAGTCTTTGGGAAGTGTTTGGGTGATCAGCAGTGTCCCTGAAAGGTTTGTACTCCATGGGCTAGCATGTGCTCTAGTCTGGGCGGCCCTGTTCCTGATTTGAAGCCGTGCTACATCTGCACTCGTTTTGTTGTTTGCACGGCCTGATAGACGTTAAAGAGGGAGCTGTATTCACAGGGAATATGCAAAACCAATCCATCAGCAGTACTTTTGAATCTGATGGAAATAAATCAGGCAGCCTTGTTCCCATTTAGGAAGATCTCATTTCTATGGTTTTCTATGGCAGGTTGCTCCCATTCCCCAAGTCCATGGTGTTCTTCATGTAATTTTCTTCGAGCGGGATAGAGTTCTCATTTCTGGTAGGTAGAACACAGTTCACTACCGTAGGCAACGTGAACCCCAGGTATCAGGACATTTCTTTTGTATTAAAAACACAAGATAAGTGAAGAGCTGGAACTGTAATAAGTGAATCATAGAGAAGTGAGTCACTAGTTTAAAGGGACCTTTTACTATACGTTTGAATTTGTCAGTGTATGAAGCTTTTTTATCCCAATTGTCTCTGGCTTTACCAAGATCTTACAGTCATTGAGAGTGCCAAGTTAACAAGAGCGTTATAAACAAAGCATGATGCTGATAGCCCAGGCTGGCATCACAACTTTACATGGGCCTCTGAAGGGGAAAAGGGAGACAAAATTAAGGGCTTAAGTCACAAAAAATAGGGGAAGTTTCTTATCTGTCCCTGGATCTGGACTGACCTGCAGAAGCACCTTTTGAGAGCATCTGAGCTTCCTTTCTCACACCATTAAATACATGCTTTCCAAGCCATGGCAGCAGGTTGGGAAAAGCAAAGCTCTGGGCTCATCTGGTAAATTTGTCTGCCCATTTTGCAGCTGAGCTCTGGTGGGAGGACTTTGGCTACGCTGTGTGGAAAGGATAGTACAGACACTGAGGAGGCTCCGGGCAACAAGACATACGTCTCCGTTGACAACAACCTCATGGTAGTGTTTCGGTCTGACTACTCCAATGAGAAACCTTTCACAGGCTTTGAGGCGTTCTATGCTGCCGAAGGTAAGACACCAGCCCCGCTTGGAATTGAAAGAGACACAGCTATGGTGGGGTTGGTGCCTCCCTGTGCTCTCACAGGCTGTGGTTGCTGGTGGGAGAAGGCGGCCTCATTGTACGGAGGCAGATGCAAAAGGGCACAGCAACCGAAGGCAAACAAACCAACCTCACAAAACAGAGCGGATCAGATCAAGACAAAGTGGTGTTGAAGGGTGTTGGTTGCCTAATTCTGTCCTTCGCCCATTAGATATCGATGAGTGCAAAGAGCTGTTTGATGGTGAACCCCGCTGCAATCATCACTGTCACAACTACGTGGGGGGCTATTATTGCAGCTGTCGGATTGGCTACACATTGCATGGAAACAAGAGGACATGCACAGGTGAGCTCTTGCTAGATCGGGAGATGCTTCTCTACCCACAACATCCACTTAAATCCAGTCCCGACACTAGCATTGAGATGAAAGCTGTGGGGTTTTTGTTGTTGTTTTCAGTATTCCTTATGTGCCTGGTGCAGCAGGAATAAGGTACAGGGGGTTAGTCAGGGCTGTGAGCAGAGGCCCTGGTTGGCAGAGCGGCTGTGGGCTAATTACTGCCGTTAAGGACATCAATGTTGTGTCGCAGTAAAATGGTGCAGTGGCAGTTGGTTTTGGTTATACCTTAGGCAGCATCCACCAGCATTCAGCTTTAGACTGATTGAATGGAGAAGCAAGAAATTTGTCTTACACTGCCCACTGCAGACAATTCTGGTTTTCATGGCTGCCAAACTGAGTATGTCTTGCTCCCCAGGCACAGAGATATTGAGTATTCTGGACCCAAGTTAGTAGATGTGTTGTAAAAACTTAAAATCGAGTTGCAAAGTCTATTGGAGAAATAGTTTGCTTACTTTGCCTGGAAGGACACAGGCCAAGAAGCAGCACAGTCCACATATCACTGACACTAGATACAATGATCCCCTCGTTAAGTGGGAGGCAGGGCCTTGTTCAGAAGGTTTACCTAGCTTACCTGCCTGGCTCTGCTTCTCAGTTCTCAACTAGGGAAAGCTTTTGTGTCATCAGGCAGCAAAGTGCCTGTCTGAATCAGCACAGTGATCGGCACCTCAGGATTCACTTTGCAGTGAAACGCGTGCCTACACATGGTGTCAGATTCATGCATTGTGGGTGCAGCTTTGCCCACCTGGAGTTGAATCCTGTCTGGAAAGAACCAGCAGACGTTCTGCTCACTAAATATTGTCGTAGGTGGGAAGATAGTTTCTTTGGACTCCCCAGCGCTGAAATGCAGAATTGGGTCTAACTTCCAATGCTTAAGGCCACCTTGGCATTTAGCTTCCCAACTCCAGCCTTTTACAAACGCTCTCCAGCCACGGCTGCCTGGGTCTGATTCAAGAGTCAGACTCCTCATATCTCCAGTGTATTGGAACAGACCTATTAATTCAACCTTCCCTTCCTAAAGTGATGGCTTTTAGCACAAGTATATGGATTTACTTATGCTGTAAAGCGTGTGCCTGGTCTTAATGTGAAGGTGCAAAAGGGGGAGCTGTGAACTATCAGACTAGCACTTTGCATTGACCATTCATGTGTGCACACTTGTGCCCCCCTCCTTGAGCATGCCGCTAGCAGAGGGAGTTTATCTGCAGTATGGAAGGGCTGGGCTACCCTGATGGGTGGAGATGTGCTTACTGGGAATCACTGTGGTGCAGCTGGTATACCAGAACCTGTTCGCATTTCAGAGGCCTTAAGGTGCAAGTGCTGAAGTGCTCCAGCCACTGGACTGGGCCGCAAAGCAAAGGTCTCTGTGGGTCGCCTTCATGAGATGAGAGCAAAAGCTGCCCCTTTGATTTTTGGGCACCTTTCTGAGCAAGCTGATATTGACAGGCTCTTTATTTTTTCTCCTTTATTTTCCAGCGTGAGATAACTAAGCTTCTCCTCGCTTAGGCAGAGATGGAGACAGATGCGCTGGGAAGAGTTGGTTTGCCCTCCCTCCTGACCTGCCTGTTGCAGTCTGCCCAAGGGCTGCAGGCTTCTTTTGCTCTGTGGCTTGTATGTCTTGGTTCCTTGCCTTTCAGACCTGCCTCCTGCAGACAATAAAGAGGCTGTTCCTTGTTGAAAGCTGATGGCAGCCTCTGGGGCATTCATTTTTGTGCATTTCCCATGTGTCACTAGGGAAAAAAGAAGGTAGATAAGGCAGGAACTGATAGGCGAGAAGCTGTTGTGAAAGGCACCGGAGCATCCCAGCTACCTGAAGATTCTTAAATCTCTTGTTGCTTGACCTTCCATAGTTCTTACACTGCAACAAGACCAGAACCATACGTTTGTTCCCTGATGTTCCTTTTAGATAAGCTCTTGTCGGCATCCAGACTTGTAGATTGAAACTTTATTTTCGGAGCCCATTCACTCTTTGGAAAGGTTTGCATTTTTTTGTTATCCAAATTTTGTGACTCTGGCCGTGTCTTCCCTTGGGAACATAGCCTGAAACGTGTTGTGGTGAGCAAAGCCTCAGAGTGCCAGGAGTTTGGTAAAATAACATGAATGTCACCACGGCAGTTTAGGTGTCTTGCCGTCATACAAAGGAAGGCAACAGTGCCCTCCCCACAAGAGGTGCAACACAAGGAATCCTGTTCTACAGCAAAGTTGCTAGTGGCATTGGTTGATACTGTCTCCATCCCTCACAGTGCCTCTCCCTGCTCTGCGTTAATACACATTTGTTGCCCTTTTAGACTGTATCCTCCTTGGGCAGGCACCATCTCAAAACCGTTGGAGAAATGCAGTGCTCAGTACTTGTCAGTGACTGAAGCTCCCAAGCTCTGTGGAGGAAACATGATGATTATCGCAAGACATTAACAAGTCAGAGCTGAGCAGCAGTAGGTCAACTGCTAAAGATTAAAAAGCTCGAGGGATTAAGGAGCATTAGTCGATCAGCATTTCCTTATTTTTGCAATTTAGCAAGAGTTGCTTGTAATTGTAATTTATGAGGCTCTGTTTCTCCAACCCCATCTCCACTCTTTAGTGCTGGGAGTAAATAGGGGAGGAGCCCTTTTCCAAGTGAGCATGGGAGGGAATGGAGAGTCTTGTAGATGAGACACTTGACTCACTTCAGGTCACTGCGTTTGCAGGCTTCTGTCTTACCTTGGGCCAGTCACGTGATACCAGCTTTGAGCATTTGTCTGAAAAATGAGAGGTAATATCCCTGCCTGGACTTACTGGGAAGATGCTTAGTAAGTGTCGTAGAAGGTAAATGCTGCAGAGAACTGGTCTGGGGGCAGAGTGGCTGTGCAAGCAGTTACCAAGGCTTACTTCTGCTGTATTTAATCTTGTTCAGAAGCTGTTCCATGGTCACAGTGAATTGTGATCAAAGCAGCTTGAAATTTTGTCATGGCTCGGTGATACAATTTATGACCTACCTTTCATTGGCGACCTAATGAGCCAATGACAATGGACTTGCAAGTTTTGAAGGGGTCATTTTTCAGAGTTCAAGCCGCTGGCAGACAGCTCACTGTGATCCTAATAAAAATCTGGCCTAAGCATAATTGAGCACTCTCTGGACAGCTCTAAAGCTTGTGCTGAGAAGTCAAGGGACAGCATTTCTGCTGGCAGATGTTAAAAAATTATTTGATCCTTTTTGTGCTGGCTAGTTCATGACTTTCTTGCTTGCAAACTTACAGAAAAAAATACTGCCCTGACAAAGGGAGCTCCCAACAGCCACATCCAGGAGATACCAGGAGAAAAGTAAGGTCTAGTCTAAGCCTTTTCATCTTCAAGCTGTGAATTCCCTTGGACTAGCAGAGTATCTTCTGTTGGGTCCACTAGTTTTGGCTGCTCTTATGAGCACAAGTCAAGAGAGTTTGTTGGTGGTGTCTCACAGTTTTCCAGACTGTATTATGAAAATCTCACATCAAAACTGGAAAACTGAGTTTAAAGGAGGCGGATGTAAGGAAGCATGAAGAACTATTAGTCTCTAATCTCTCTCCTCCTTTAGTCCTTCACAACAAGGTGAAGGCCGGTTTTCTGAATTAGTGGGGTATTATTGGGACACTGTTCTTACTTGTACTACAACAGCATATGGGGATCCCAGCTCGGTGCAGCGACGTGGTGCTATTTTTTGCCACGTGAACACAGAGTGATCACTGTCCTGAAGAGCTTCTCAACCAGCCCCTGGGCAGCTCAGAGCAATTCTGGAATATGTGTGCTAGAATGGATCCAGGCTAAGGATCCCTCTTGTCCAATCTCCTGCCTTTGGTCCTGGCCAGCATCTTATGCTTCAGTGGAAGATAGAGTTCAGTAGGCGATGTTTAACATGTACACCCATACAGAAGCATCATCCCGTGTTGTCTGTCTGCTACTTGGCTTAAGCTGAAAGTAGGGCACTAGTGTATAAGCTTGCCTTAAATTTCATGTTGCAGGTTGCACAGTTTAATTATATGCTATTTCTTAATCCTGTTTTTGTGTCAAGAGTTGTGTTTTTCGGCCTTTAATTTCATCATGTATCCCTTTGCCCTTTTATTACTAGAGAAAGTAAACAGCCTTCAGAATCTATAATGTTTGATTACATGCAGTGGCTTTCTGCCTCTATATACATAAATATGTGTGTGTGCCTGTGTGTGTGTTACTGCACAGTGGTCTTTTCTTCACCGTTTTGCTGTGACATGTTTTTATGCTGAGCTTTAGTTTAATAACAGTCCTTTAAACACACTTCAAGGAAAGGAGCTGACATGCTCGTTACAGGAAACAGAAGCCAAGGTGTTGCTGCCTTCTAGCTCTGAGGTTCTTGTAAGAGAGAATTTAACTTCACCAACCCGAGTGTCCATCCTTTACACTGTAAATCCCATGCCCTGGGGAATAATGGTTTTGTAGGTGATAGGATTGTGATGCAGAACTAGCAGATTTGAGATTCTGCCTTCCTAAGGATTTCAGTAGGGAGTTAGGGGTGTAAAGATAGTACTCAGTATATTTTGGCTTGTATGCTTAGGGTGAGACTTCCTGCTGAGCCTTTTTTCACACCCAAGGATTCCATGTTTTCATTCCTATCTCTTCCTATAATTTCCTCCAGACTACTCCTGTAGGGGCTGTGGAGCTGGGACAGATAATTGTGGAATGAGGAAAGTTCAGTTATAAAGAGAAGCAGGTTTTTTTGCACTTAGATGGCTGTGATCAGCACACTGCTAAAGCTGCATAGCAAGTAGGTTTTGGGGTGTTTCTTAGCCTGAGTTTGCGGCAGGCGGAAGGAAGCGTTATGGTGAGACCTTAAAGCCTGGAGAAAGGCAGTGACCTCTCTGTCACTGGCAGTATTGTAAGCAGCACCTGCAGCAGCTCAGGAGAGTGTGCTGGAAAACAGGCTTTATTCTTACATAGCCATCAAATGCTTCTGTAGTTTGAGGCACAATCGGTGGAATTACAGAAACGTGCATTTAAGCTGTGAAGAGTGAGGTAATAACAATTACGGAAAAAACCCACTTGCTGATAATCCTCTACAAGTGTAGCATGAAAGGAAAAGATTTAATTGCCATTGTAGCTTGATTACTGCTGGTGCAAAGCAGTGTGCTGTTAGGCTAGATTCAGAGGTGGCCAGAACCTCCAGGTGAATTAGTCAAGCTTTCTCTGCATCTTTGGACCAAGAGAGGCATTTCAAACAGGATTTAAAAATTAGGAGAGTGCTCAGTTTTAACAGAATAGGCGAGTCTAGGGATTTATTAACTGTTCTACTCTGTGTATTTGTCAGCTGTGTTTGAAAACCTGGGACAATGAATTCAGAGTCGAGCACACACAGATGCTCGGTCACTGTGGTGATGGATAGGTCTATGTCAAATAAAAGCAGCTGCTCATAACTTTCCAGGAAGATGGACAGAGAAAGCTTGCTCTGAATTTACAGCTTGTGCTAAAAGAAGCACTTAGTCCCCAAGTGCTTGTGTTGTAGTGTGGTAAGAGCCACACAAACATAAAATAGAAAGATGATGATTTTAACCGTTTCTGCTTTCCTTTCTAAGTAAACACTTCTATCCAGATACTTCCTGTAGCAACAAGTAGGGCTGTTGCATAGGTATAGGGTGAAAGCAGGTTTCCTTCTCCGAAATAAAAGGAGCTTAGAATCTTGGCTAATGAAATCCATAGTTACTTAGGGGACAACAGTGTTCATTTTCTCATTCACAACTGGGTCCCCTTCCATTAGAACGACAAGCTTAAACTGTATGGTCTGTTCTAAATGATAATCTGTAATTAATGACTGGCTAATGGCATTTTTGTTAGTGGAGGTTAGCATGGTGTGTTTGAGGATGCAGTTCAAAGTTAAGCAATTTCCCTCTTACAATTAATTCAGTGTCACAGTGGTGCAAAATTACACCGGTGTTATCAGCCAGTCCAGCATTCCTCATCAATTAAAGGATTGCTCATACAGCCTTTGCAGCACATCATAAAGCCTTTGTTCCCAGCTGATCAAAGCGCCACTTCACAGTGATCAGATGCTGTCAACAAGCAGAGATCCTCGGGGCACTTGTGGCTGTTCCTTCTTGCTTCTCTTCAGCAGGGAGCATTTGTGGCTCCAATTGTGTCGGCAAGAGGCACAGCTGGTTTTGCTCAGAGAATACAATTACATTCTAAATGTCTGGCAACAAAGGCATTAAAAAGAAAGAGCTGCATTCAGAGGCTTCTGGAATTGAGGAGCTGATAGCTATCCTACCACTCTCCACACTCCGGTGCAGCAGACAAGCTGCAACTTTAATGCCTCGGAATGTTTCTGGTGGGCTTCCAGCTATGACACTTGTTTCTGACCTCCAGCCCTGTGACTGTCTAAGTGCTGGTTTCCCGGTGTCCTCCCCTGCACCGCTTCTGAGGTAGGAGTGCTGGATAATGCTCACGCCCTGGTCCTGCCACAACACGGGGAGAGAGAGAGGGCGATTTTCTCAGCAGTGCGAAGTGCACGCTGGTGAAATGTGTGAGCCTACCTTCATTTCATAGGTGGATACGTGGCTCTGAAACGTTCTCCAAGGGACAGACTACCTTTACCCAGTATGGCTGACCTGAGTTATTACAGCTATGATCATCATCTTCTGTTGGGTTTTGGGTTGTTTTTTTTCCCCTAGCCCACTGTCAAAGTTAGATTTTTACTGAAAGAACTGGAGAAATCACTAGCCCTGACTATCTAACTATTTTATCCCCTGCTCAGCTCCTGCAGCTGCAACAGCCAGGTGGAAGACGGCTTCCTGATGGTGCTGGAATTCACGGACACGCTTCATGTGGAGACACACCCAGGAGTGTTGTGCCCCCGTGATGTCCTTAAGGTAAGGTGAAGTTTATTGCATTTTGTCACAGCTTTTATGAGGCAGGCCCACTTCTACTGCATCTTCTTCAGCCTGTGTTTCACCATGTTAATTTACAGTTTTGTCTCCCTGTATCTCTCCTCATTCACTTCTCACCTCTTCAGTTCTGTTGTGGGGGTTTTTTTGTGTTGTTTATTCCTTTCAACACCTTCCTCTTTTGGGAAATTCACCAAAACCAAAAGGAAGCAGACATATATGTGATGACTTGATAGATTTCATCACAACCTCTGCCCTTATTATGGATCAGTGACACCAGGGGAGTCAGTTCAATCTTTTGCATTTGGTTTGCTTATCTATAAAATGGATATTTTATCCCGGTGGCTTCCCAGGAATTCCATAGCAGCTAGGATGCTTGAGGAAAAGGCATTCTGTGAGTTACTCTAACCACCTGCCTGGTTTTTTTAAACTTTGCAAGAAAGGACCATTCAAGTTCAGAGCATGCAGGTCGCTGCACACCGTTGGTGTGGGAGCGCCACAGTAAGCCAGCACAGCTCTCCCTTTTATTCTCAGTAATTGTAGATCTGTGTCCGTGTCAGTGAAATGGTGTAGAGAAGGGGCAGAGAAGGGTGGATTTTCCCCTAAGAGCCTTTAGCAGTGAGTAACAAAGTGTCTCTTAAGGGGGATACTCTGTTTCCTGATCCTCTGCAGTTTTGCCATGTCCCAGTCCTGAAGCACCACCCCATGGTCACATCGCACCGGTGCAAGCGCGGTACGTGCTGGGTGACCGCTCCGCTCTCTCGTGACGTGGGGTATGTGCTAGTTGAAGCAGGTGAACCACGGCGCTGTCAGCCCAATTGGACTTAATTTCTCAGGGATTAAACGTGTAGGTTCCTTTTCTCATTAACAATTTCTGTTGCTTACATTGAGAAGTGTGTTCAGTACAGTGAACTTGTTAGCAATTGTCCTTTGATCTCGTCCCCAGAGAATAATGTTTCTGTGTAGGCCCGTGTGTGTGTGCCTGTGCTGATGCTCTTTGAACGCTGCTGCTTAGAGATTTGTTTGTAATTATGTTGGAAGAAAAGAACGATTTTACGAAAGATTTCACAAGATCAGTGTAGCGAGAATTTTTAATGTTCTTTCATTTCTTACTGCATCTCTCCAGGGAAGTTAGAACTGGAATACTTGGGCATTCCTGCTGAATGCCGCATTTCAGACTCGGTTCTTAATAACACGCTGCTTCCCAGCAGGCAGTTTCGGAAGATGCTCTAGTCCGTGTGTGCTTACAGCAAAATATTAAAATCACAGTTAGGTGATTGCATTTGAGGGAGGCACAGGTTTACCTCTGCAATTATTTTATGATCTGTCTGATTTCATAGTTGCACACATTTACTGTTTATGTGGAATAACTGAACTGGTGTGAGGGTTAGTGTTGAACTGCCAACAGTAGGAAATCTGGGTGTGTATGGAAGCAGATCCATGAAGGCTGTGTTCCGTGCTGTCCGTGCGGCGCGCTGACCAGCACTGCGTGCCATCGCTGCTGGTGGCAGGGCAGGTGGCAGTGCTGGAGCTGCTACACAACAAAGGCAAAGTAGCCTCTGGATTCCGGAAAGGGCGACTGTCCCTCCCGTTTGCAGCCATCTGCTGTGCCCCTCGTTAGCACCCACGTTCAGGTCTACACCATGATTGACCTCTCCCTGCTCTGAAAGAAGTGCAGCAAAACAGTACATTTGGTAAAGACATTTTAAGCAACTAAAAACCTAATTACTGTTACTCCTGTATGAGTGAGCGAATAAATGTGTAACCAGGGTGGTTTTTCTGTAATCAACCCTGTTTGATGTGGAATTAATTTTACCTTTTATTTCTATTCCTGCTTCTCAGAGAATTAAAATGTTGTGATGTCTTTTGTAGCAGAACGTCAAAGAGAAGCATCTTGGAACAAACCAATGGCAAAGGGCATCAATAAGTCAGCGCTAACATTTGTGAATTTGAAAATTTTGGTGTAAATATTTGTATTTAAAACATTGGGTTTTTTTGTAAAGACAGTGACAGAAGTTGCAGTATGAGAAAGACTTTATTCTGCTTGGCAACTATTCCGTGTCTTGTCAAAGTGCATTTTGTAATTTGGATTCGGAGTGGTTCTTGGTTCTGCTGGGATGCAGAGGGAACGTCCCTGACTTCCAGGGTCAGCAGAAACCCAGTGAAACACAGTACTGTAACTTTGGGAAGTATTATTTGCATTTTTAAGGATGTGTACCTAAGCCGACTGAAAGGTACCCTGGGTGGGCTTAATTCAGTTACAGTTGGGCACTAACACGTTTTTATCATTCCCCAATTCGTGGTGTTCAATACAATTAGATCCTGTGAATAGCCAGAGGGGGGCAAGTGATGTGGAGTCACCTTTGCGTGACTCTGCAACAAACTCAAAGGAGACCTAAAATACTGGAGGGTGTCGCTTCTGTGTTGCTCTAAAGCGATGCCCAGCTGTTCTGTCACTTGTTCTTATCTCTGTTGTCTCTGTGAGATGCGGGTAAATACATGCACAGTGGTGATGGATACTGGAAGAACTCCACGGGAGCGATAACCCCTCCTGCCTGTGCACCAGGTAATGTACAGAATAGCCAGAATTAGCAGTTGCTGCCAAGTCATTGACAGGCTCTGGGCTGGTCCTGCCCGTTGCTGGTCCATGATGACGCTTTGGTAGAGCCGGCGAGGCAGAGCGGACATAGGGCGAAGCCGAAGGACACAGCTGGCTTTGAAGTTGTGCACCTGCGTGCTCCTGAGCTGGAACTGCAGCGTTTCCCCTGACGAAGGGGCTCAGCTCCATTCTGCGGTGCTTGTTCCGAAATACCGGCCTGCAGCGACCGACAGGTGCCAGGCTGTCCAGTTACTCGGCTAAGCTGCTCCACTGGTTACAGGTATAATAGCACGGCTCCCTCGGATTTTCTTTTAGTACCTTGAAGTTGATGAGGCAGAACCACCTCATTGTAGAATGTTCACTTTAAAACTGCAACTACCGCCTTTATGTTACTATGTTACTCTCATTTTCAAAATGGCAAGTGCTGCCATTGCTGTTTAACAGGGAGGAACAATAACAAAACTAAGAATGTTATGATAACCCAGCGTGTCTGGCACTCCCTGGAGTTATTAATACCGGCCTCGTATTTATCTGTTAAATTGTTTACTATTTTAACATGCCTTGGTCTTGCCTGCGGCTCCCTGTTGCTGTTGGCGTTGCAGATTAACGCCACAAACTCTGTTCGGTTCGCCTTGAAGAGAGTAAAAAGCTGAACCTTTGGTTTATTACAGCTCTTTTGGAGGATGCAGTTTCACAAATAACTAAATTGTTGTTGCTTTTAAAATTGCCTGGCATTGTTTCTGACAGGAAAATTGCCCCACGTTCCAGAGGTATTTGTGAGGGGAAAAGCCGCTGAGTGCCCTTACTGCAGAGTACTGGGGGGGGGGAATTTTTTTTTTTTTTAATGCTTCAACTGCTAAATTAGTTTCTCTGTAATTCAAGACTTGAGTTTTGGAAGAAACATTTTACAATGTAAAAGCATAATTGTTCCTCTTATCTTTTAGATTAGAATATCCATCTATTCTAATTACCTTAGTTTACATTCAGAACAAATACTCGCTTCTCTATGCCCAAATTCCTAAGCAAAACTCTCTCTTGATTACAGAACATTTTCAAAGGATGTATGTAATTCTGACTAATGAAAATTGTATTCTAAATCAAATATTCATTTGCAAGCAATTTTACCATTCCAAAACGATCGAGGAATTACATTTAGAATCATTAACTTAATTTAATCCATACAGGCATAATAATTCAGTGTCCAAATCTTAAAATGTTTAACAGTTATTGCTGCCTTCGTTGTTCTGCAGTTTGTGGAACGCGGAGAAGTGGAACCAGGGAGGGGACGGAGGAAGGCGAGCCAAGCCTGGAGACTGTCCCTGGCAAGTGACGTTAATTACAGAGCGAGGAGGACGAGGAGGGGTGTCACTTCTGTATGACAGCGGGGTTCTGACAGCTGCTCGTGGTGTAGTTCGTCAAAGAAACCCCTCAGCTTTGAGGGTTAAATTGGGGGTTTCAAACAAATGCTCCTTTTGCTATGGAGCCCAGGCAGGAGAAATTTTTATTGATAAAGGTTATAAAAATGATCTCGTCAGCTTTGACGATACTGCGTTGGTTAGACTGGAGCATGAAGTCTCAATTAGTACCACTGTCGCGCCCCTTTGTTTACCAGGAAAAGACGACCGAGTTCAGAGGGCAGACGATGGGGAAGCGGAATCGGGGTGGGGAAGAACTGAGACTCCAGCCTCTTCTGCTGCCGTGTGCGGAGCTGGTAGGGACCTGCAGCTGTGTACACACAGCCCGGCTCCTGGAACCCCCTGCTGGTAAGAGGAACCTGCTGCGGGAGGGGCTGGGGGGGCTCACGGCCAGTACTGGGTGCTGAGATTCTGACTGCGCTGGGGCACGGTGGGGTCTACACGGGAGTCAGCAGTTACAGCCCTTGGATAAAAGACTTCCACTTGTCGTTCTGACCAGCTATTACTTAGATCACATTAATCTAGAGTATTTAAATACTTAGAAAACAACAGTAAATCTTTAAATCTTTATTAAGCTTAACAGTTCTGTTAAAAAAAGACAAAAAAGCTTTAGTGTCCAAACACAACACTGATTCCTGTTTTCTGTCCCAATAGCTGTTTAAAAAAATTTGACTTACAAAATTGCTATCTACTTAAAGAAGGCATTAGTCAGTACTTAATATTATTAAGTATCTTTTGTTTTCTTTTTTTAAATAGCGCTGTGGATTCTTGGAAGATTGCACCTTTTGAATGAACACACCCCCAGCGACAGCATGCAGAGCATCAAGGTACCTTACACCGTTCCCTCCCGTTTGCCGGTAGCTGGAGAATCCCAGCAGCACACGGAATGTGGGGGGGCATTTATGGGGCATTTACGTACGGTGCGGGTACCTGCTGTGGAGCGTAGGGAGGGCCGGACAGCATTTGCCTTAAAGGAGTTCCTGCCCTCAGCTGCAAAATCTGTCTTTTTCTGAACATACTTTTGTAAAGAATAAACTTTCACATTCAGATTTATAATTTCAGTACGTGTTCAGCTGACAGCAGATTCTCAGAACTAAATAGAAGCGCTGTTATAAAAAAACCTTATGACCATATGTCCCCTTGTAATTTCCATAATCTTCCTTGCATCTCATTCACTAGTATTTATGTCACTTTCTAGAATAACTGAAAATGAAATCTCTTTTAAAAAAAAAAACGACTCCAAACACTTCAGTATGTTTACAATAGTTTATTTACTCACTTATAAACACTAGAGTATGCAAAGCAGTTAGAAAATAGTACTAAAACTTGTAAGTATTCCAGAATTTTCAGGGATTTTTTTTGATGGTGAAGGAAGGCTAAAATTATTTGCAAAGATTACTCAATGCTGCCAACCAGCCTGTTAAAACCTAAACCTGGACAATTTAAGCAAAATTAAAGCCATGCTAATTACAAAAACTTACCAGGAAGTTCCTTGCGGGGGGGGGTCACAGTTAGTCTTTGGAGGTCCCAGAATACCATTTTTAAGTGTTACTCAGCAGAAGTAGCTGGTAATAGTGCAAGTGCTAAAATGCAAAATTCACAGATGGTACAGAGTTTGGAGATTATCCTGACAGGTGCAGAAAAAAAAATCTAAACAACTTTTTGCAGTGGGATACTAACAGCAGCAGCGTGGGATTACGTCTCAGCCTGAGTGTTTGGAAACCCTCTTTAAACCCTTTAAGATGCACGTTGAGACCCAGCTTCTCTAATACTGCAAGTGGAAAACGAACAGGTTTGTCCACTGTTTAGATCGTCTTCTGTTCAAAAGCCTCAATATAATACACAGTAATGAAGACAGAGAAGTTAAATAGGTTAAGAACTGTGTAAATATCCGTATTCAGAATGTTCTTAGCTACAGCGCAGTAGTACGGTGTATAAAAAAATAGAGATCAAGCTTCAGTGGGTTTCAAGTGCAAGTAGATTAAATAGTTCCCTCAAGCTCCTCCCATCAGTGGAAATAATCTTCCACCGGTTTCTGCTGAAGGGTCCTGCTTTGTTAAGAAGCTGCCTCTTGGTTGACAACCTGCACCTGTAATAAACTTAGTTTTTCAGATTAAGGCCTCTGTCACAGTCTGTGGACATTCACTAATGCTTTACTCGGCTGGGAAGTCCTTCTTGGGACTAGTTTTAAGCACGAGTTTGTAGCTTTCTTCCGAGCTCGAAGTGTGGCAGAACCCTACCGCCCATGAGTAGGCTAGTCTAAAAACAAGTTAAAAATGTACATCCCCAAAGGAGACGATGGGGACAAAACCACGTCTTGGCAGTGTCTTGTCTCCCCCAACCCACTTTTGATGAGGAACTCCAACTCCTAAAAGAATAAGTAAGTAAAGTTCCGTGGTAGAGAGGCAATCTGGAGGGAACTGCTTACCATTCTAGGTGCGGGCACCCACACGTGGGGGAACTGGATTTTAGATACATGGGTATCACTGACCAGTGCAAAAATACAGTGGCTTAGAGTTGGGTGTCGGGTATCGATACATGGTGAGCGGTGGCGCCGTTTGACTTGTCAACTTTTAGAGCATGCTTAGCTGAAACAAACTGAATTACTGCAAAAAAGCTTTACAGAAGTTCATCTCAAAAGGGTAAAATTAATTTAACTGCTATGAATTCTTTGCATTCAGGGCTGCAAAACAAAGACACATATTACTTAAATCAGTTTTATTTAAGAATTTCCTACAGTGACAAATCTTATAAAAAGCATCCAAACACGAAACTGCAGCAAACAGCATTCTTATGGATATCTTACAGACAGTGGAACTTCCACCCTGAAGAGGCACACTGAGCTCGCTAGTGATCTCTGCTACAACAGCTACTGCAAAGCACACCACAAGCTCAATGTTCTCATCACAAACCCCATCATCTTCAATTCACGTTACCACACTTACAGATCATTAACAGAAAAAAAAAAACCACACACCATACAGCATTCACAGCAGTTGACATAAGGGAAAAAAAATACAAATATTCATTTCACATAACACATTCAACTAATTGATTAACTAGGTATAAAACCCACTTAAAGTCTTCCACATATGGATGTCCTTTGAATGCAATAAACACTCGTACTTTATTTGCTATCATTGCTCTCCGCACACTCTCTCACCAAAGCCACAGGATTGAGAGACAGCTCGCCAAGTAAAATAAAATCCCATAATGCACCACCAGGTCTCTGCATGCGCTCTCTCCTTTATCTCGCACATACCAGCCCTCTCATGCCTCGGCACCACCATCAATCCCACACAAGGTTTCAAAAGTTCAAACAGCCTTCTGGTTCCATCTCACAGCCTTGCGTTCATAGCGTTGATACGACTCCATGAAATAAAGAGTAGCGGATAAAAATGGAACACCCACCGTCTAAGACGCAGCATGTGCGGTGTGATGAAGTATTCTTGGATGAGAAAGCATGTAGACAGAAGTATTCCTAAGGCAGAATATTTACAGCACTGCTTTCAATGAAGTGCTTCTTCCATACACATTTGAAATGAGATGAACTGCAGAGATTAAATGAAGCCTTCATATCGTACTTTAGTATGGAGGGGAGACAGTGTTAAAAAAAAAGACAACCACAAATGAAACAGAAAACGACATCGTGTTCTCCAACGGGGGCATTTGGAGAGTCTTATGGTGGGATCAAATTAAAAACAAGAGGGAGAGAATGCTGTTTCTGACCAATGGTTTCCATTTTGAACATGCAAAGAATTCAGGTAGCCAGGAAACAAGGGACAGAGTATTACAGGAGAAACCTTTCCTATTGACTGTAGTGTTAGTTTACCTATCGGGCAAACAGCAGTCCGCTTCCAAACATTCAGTATTCCAACAAGATATGTAACAAAACTTATAAAATTNTTTTTTTTTTTTTTTGTAAAAAAAGAAAAATGTCAAAAATACTGCTGAATATACTGCACACTGAACAAACTGATTTGGAAAATTTTAGTATATATGTAATTTACAGTATACTTACCATGAGCTAGAAAAATTTGACTTCCCACCATAGAGTCAGTATCAGAGCCCACTGCGTCTACATTCCCCAGCCTGACGATTTGGAATCCATGCTTGAACCAAAGCCTCCGTTAAACCCGCTGCTGGAGCCCGCGTTCGAGGCCGAGCCCCAGCCTATCGCTGCCCCCGAGTTGGAACCGCCGTACGAGTTATTTCCTGAACTAAAGCCCTGGTTCTGCTCCCGCTGCATATTGCCTTGCGGCTGGTTGTTCCCCGATGGCCCCGACTGATTCTGCTGACTGGCCAGCATGCCCATCATCCCCCAGCTGCTCTGCAGCGCTGCCTGCGCTGCTGCCATCATGGCAGGGTTGATGCTAAAGGCTCCGAAGTTCATACCCCCCCCCATGTTACTGCCCTGGTTGTTTCCCAGTCCTCCCCCGCCGCCTCTGCTGTTGCCAAACCCCCCTTGATTCCCAAAGCCTCCCGGATTACCACCAAATCTTCCACCTCTCTCTAACTGCCTATTGCTATTGTGCTTAGGTTCAGCATTGGATATATGTACGCTGATTCCTTTAATGATCAAGTCCTCTCCACAAAGAGACTGGGCAACCTATAAGAAATAAGGGATTGATTAAATACATGTTAGATTTCTTTTTTTAAGATGTTAGTAGTACAAGACAAAAAAACCCCCACATGATTCTGAGCAGATATTTAGCCTGCAAAAGAAACATACACATATACTTAATCCAATTTGAAGTGTTCTATCTTCGCATTCGCTACTACGCTAACTGAAGTATAAAAACCTGTCCAAGCTAATACCACTGGAATTCCCAAAACAGTGGACAAGTAAGCAATCCGTGCGTAGTTGCAGAAATAATGCTTTATTGAGCTACTCAAACATGGGCTGTCTAAATACAAAGTTAAAATAGTTTAAAACGTACGTACCTGATCATCTGCAAATGTAACAAAAGCAAAAGCTCGGAAGGGTTTAGGAATGAAGACATCTACCACTTCTCCGTACTGGGCAAAGAACTGCTGGAGTTCATCTGCTGTCATGTCCTCAGTGCAGCGCCCGACAAACACCTTTCTGCTACGCAAAGGTTCGTCAGGACTTTGCTGGAGAAAATTGAAGGGGGTGGGGAAGAAAAAATGAGAAAAAAAATAATCACAACTATCCTTGAGAACTGAGTTACATTATGGTAAAGGTCTCTCTCAATCTAGCCTGTTCTGACGACTGAAGATTAAGAAAGTTTGAGACAGTAAGTCTTAAGTTTGAGACTTAAAAAAGTAAAAAAGTTCAGTTGAGAACATGCCTGCACTGTGGTACAGACAGAGAAGAGTCACAAGAAAATGAAGACTGGAGCAATACACAAGAACAAGGACAAGGCCACTGCAGGAGGATGCTTTTTTTTGGTAATAACTGCATATACCCACATAGGAAATAAGGAGAAGCTTCAGGTTCAGTTTTGCATTCAAACAAGCGCTTCTGATCGTCCCTAGATTAGTTATTCCACCCGCTTTCTTGCCCATTCATTCCTTCACTCATTCATGCAGCAGACAAGTTAAGCAGGTACTGCTTGACATTAAAACACATTTTCAGATTTCCATCTGTACTTAATTCCCCCACGTAGCCAGCTATTTTCCCAACACTTCTTGTGCTCTTCCTGCTCACCCACCTCCTCCCAATTTGCCTTCCTTGCTGTCACTAGTCCTGTCCAGTCACAGGCTGAAAAGCCACATGCAAGAGTGGACTATTAATCTCTTCGTCTGCTCTGCTAAAGAGGTGCGCTTTGACTGTTTGGTAAAAATATAACTAGCAATAAATAAGAAAGTACCTTGGAATTGGGAAGTTTACAGTCACACCATCTTCCATCTATCATGTGTCGCTGAGACATTACTTTCACCTGGGTTTCGTAATCCGTAAACCGAACAAAACCAAAGCCTTTTGAGTGGCCGGTTTTAATATCCTTCTTGACCTAAGACAGAAAAAAAAAAAAAGCAGACTTTTAAAAAGATCACAGAAACAGCGCACACCGTATTTGTGACACTGACATGCTATTTAGCAGTCATGTCCTGTCTCAACCTTGATATTAAGATCACAAGAAAAAGTATACAAAAAGTTGTGATTATCTCACTATATACGCTTACTATTGCATAGTCAAGGCAGGGGCCTGTGACACCTACAAATCAAGTTAGCTTGGCTTAAGCCCCAGCATAACCAGAAATGGGATATAAATATTTTGTAATATTGCAACGGCACAGCCAGAGCAGCGGCGTAAGCAGCGTGAGCACCACGGGGGCAAATGCACGCAGGAGGCACGCAGGTTAACACCAGGGGCAGAACAAGCCGGGTGTGTCGGGGTCAGGCGAGATCCCCCTACTGGGAGGATAAAAACATCTCCTGGGAAGATCGGGGAAAACTGAGGCAGGTTTGTCTTCCAGCTTCTGCCGCCAAAGAGCCCTCGGGCCTGGCCAGGCCCTCAGCAGCTCAGGCCACCAACCTGGCAGCACCAGGTCCGTGGTCGCAGGACAGGTGCGTTACAGAGCAACGGGCTGGTGGCGGCAGCGGTAACACAGGCCTAAGCGCTGGTATGAAGCGCACTGTTACCCAATTAATTTAGTAAAGTTCTGTTTGAGAGTTTATCAGTCTTGGAAACACTCCCATCACAGCAATCTCCCAATTCCTTAACACAGTACGTAGAAATACAACAATTAGTTGTGACAATTAGTAGCAGTAATATAATTAAATAGCTTTTAAAAACACTGTACGCATTAAGCTCATCTGCATAAATTACCTACTCCTAAATATCCCTGACCATCTGTACCTACACAAGCCTGCAGCTACAAAGCCCATAGAACAAAACGCAACCTAGGAACAGAGACACACGGCTTCAGACCTTCTCCGAGTTAGTACAGCTGTTTGTTCCTACTGGCTTCATCAGGAAACCGATTTCTACCTCATATCCCTCCGTACTTGAGCTGCAAAAGGATTTTACCTGCACCATCAGAACTTCTCCAAATGTACTGAAATACTCCTTTAAGTCTTGTTCAGTGGTTTTCCAGGGAAGACCCAAGACTATTAAATCCGAAGTCTTCTGTACTGCTCGTTTCACTTTCACAGCTGACGATGCATCTGTTTCATCCATTTTTCTCTTATTATCTGAACAAAAAAGTACATCAGACATCATCCTCAACTGTGGAAATGGCTTCTCATAATTATGAACCACATGGTATAAAATCACAGACTACAATGAGAAAAAGTACAGACTACAAAAGACATGTGCCAGCTGCTGGGAGCTTATTATTGTAATCCATATCCAGCTGCCTGCAAGTACAAGGAGAAAAGAAAGAATGGCTTACACTTAAGTCCTCCAAAATGCAATTTGACTGAGTTAGTTTTCCTGAGCATTTTTAAATGGCACCCTCTGAGCACACCACGGTCTCAGTTAGACAGTTAAAAATCTTCCTGCACATCTGAAAACTCAGTGGGGTCCAATCTGCTCTGCAGGCCACACACAGGAATAAAACTGCTGGACTTCCATAAAACGGAGAGTTCAACAGTAACACTGTCGCCATGTTAAATGAGCAGTGACTCACACGGACCTCTTGACCGTCAAAGCAAGCTTGTACCAAAAAAGCCAAAGGAACGAAGACAAACCTTTGGGATAATTAACGACATAGACCAGGTTTCCCCATCCGGCCTCTGGCGCGTGCAGGATGCCTTCCACCAGCCGCACGCCCCTCATGCACTGCGACACCGGGTTCCGGTAGCGCAGCCCGCAGGCCCCGGGGAACTGGGCGGTGACGGTGGAGAGCAGCACGGTGCCGTCGTCCTCCGAGGGGATCTCGATGGGCTCATCGTTCTCGTCCTCCGTCACCCGGATATACTCCGACATCTTTGCTGGAACCGACTGAGGCAGAGGAGGGGGGAAGCAGGCATCAGCCATCGCCTTGTTTCCTGCCATTTGGCTTACCCCTTCCCAGCCCTACGGCATGATCCCATCTCTGTTTATTACACAGCGGGACAGGCCAAAAGCCGCTACGCGCTGACGTTCCAGCCGCGGGCCCCGCCGTACCTACAGACACGCGGACCAACACCTCGGCCCGCCCCGGAGCCTGCGGAGGGACCGACAGCCACGGCTGCCCGAGGCACGGAGGGATCTCCCGCAGCCGCCGCCGCGTCCTCCCCCAGCGCGGCCGGGATGGGGGAACAGCCCCCGCGCGGCCCCACCGCCTGCCAGGGCCCGCCCGAGCCTGACACCTCCGGCCGCGGCCCTCCGCGTCCCCCACCGCCACC
>VZSF01001615.1:42311-54355 GCA_013398295.1 Chionis minor | reverse complement strand
CGGTCCCCCCCCCGCGGCGGCGGGGCCGGTGGTGCGGCCCTGCCCGCGCCTGCGAGCAGCGAGCGCGGGAGGTGCCGGGAAGGGGCGGCGGCGGGGCGGGGCACGGGAGGGCTCACCCAGCGCCCCCCCGCCCCGTAACGCCGCCCCCCGGCGGCTGTTCCCGGTCAATGACGGCGGTAACGACAGAGCCCCGAGGCCGCACCGCGGCCCCGGCTGAGGCGGGTCTCGCCGCAGGCCGGGTAAGGACCCGCTTTCCCGGTAGCGGCCGTCGCTGAAGGTAACGGCGGCAGTTGGTAAGGGACCCCCGCGGCCGAACCGGCGGCTCCCGGGTGAGTCACGGAGGCCGGTCAGGGCTTTGCGGCCGCATCAGCCGCGCTCGGCCCCGTCTGCGGAGCCCGGCGGCTGCCCGGGGCGGGCGCCCCTGGGAAAGCTCCGGTGCGGGGAAGCGGGAGTGCCCGGCGTGCGGGAGAGGCGCCCCGGAGGGCGGCGATCACTCTCTCTCCCCATCGCCGCTACCAGAGAGAGGAACGAGCGCACTTAATTTGTAGCCCAAAAAAAAAAAAAAAAAAAAAAAAAAAAAGGGNAAAAAAAAAAAAAAAAGAAGGTGAAAATTAGACCGACCAACCACCAAAAGCCCACACTCTGTCCAGCAGTCCCAGCCCATGAAGTGGTTGTTTCAGGGAAGACGAGGGGCCTCCGTCACCAGGGAGCAGTGAACAACCTGAGGCAGAGCGAGCTCTCTCGCTTGGGCAGGAGGAGACGCCGTTTGCGCGTAAAGATCCCTTTTTCACCGAGCACGGTGATGTCAGAGATGCCGAGTACGGCAATCCCGCAGTATCCGAGCATCGGCCTGGCAGTGCCTGCGTTTCGGGTTATCTGCAGCGTTGGCGCAGGAGGCAAAGCCTCTTGCCACGGGGCAGGAAGGAGCGATACCAGCTGGGGCATGTCACCACTCGAGTAGCGTCATTCTGCGCTTGGTCGCAAGGGTTGAGCCAACATACCTCTGTGCGCGCATCTCCTGCGGGCATTCCCTGAGGATCTTGGAAGAACAGGATTAACCAGGCTGACTAATGCAGACAGTTTCACAGCAGCTCAGTTCTGTATGTGGTATTTAGTGTTTAGTCTGACACCCTCTCCCCCAATAAGTGGTTCAGCACCAAAAGCAAGGTCTTAATTCATCTAGGTGTTTGGGTTTTGGTGGAGGGTTTGTTTTTTTGTTAGGTTTTTTGTTTGTTTGGTTTGGGTTTTTTTCCTTCCTCTTTTCCCCTGTTCACTGCCCTGCTCTGGCCTTAAATAAAACAGTTTTGCAGGATCACTGGAAGTTAAAAAAGCTAGTAGTTCTAGCCCTGTCCCTTAATACCTAGTAAGTGTTTGCTACAACATGGCTTAATCCTCTCTAGACCAAATCTCCCCTTACTTAATGGAAAGATTTAATGGTTAAATCTCATTATACGGTATTATAAACTTCTGAACTCCAAAGCCATTATGGCTAAGGGACACTCATGTTCTTGCTGCCACTTTTCTGACTCTTCACAAAAAATAAAATGCAGAAGAGCCATCTACATCTGTTTCCCTAAGCTGCAGCCACAGGAAGGACTGCTGGCTAGGCAGAGAGACTGCGCTGAGCCGTCCCTGCTCACAGACCTTACACAACTCTGTTTAAGAACCACACGGAAGAGAAAACCAATGGTGGCAGGAACATGGTATTTTGCGCCTGGTCGGGTTCCTTTTAGACGGTTAATAATTGCCTTTCAGTAGCATAGCCCTCTTATTTTTATAATGGACAATTATAAAAGATCGACAATTTTTTTTTTTTAATTTTGCAGTGATAATACTATAAAGCTATAAATTAGTAGCTCTTTTACAGTTTTAATCCATCACTTTGTATCTGGATAATTGCAATTCCACATCTCCCCAAGTTATTTTATTCTGATTCTTTAAGCATATCTGGTCCATCAATCACAGTCATATTAGTTGCCAGTCGCACCAGAGACACCTGTAACACAGTTTTTGTTATGAGACACATGCAAACAGGAGCCACACAGTCTTGTCACGCACAGAGCTGTAAAGTCCTGCCTGGCGTTGCGAGAACTGCACTGCAGAGCTTGCTCTGACTAGCTCAGCTCTGTGACTTAACCAGTGCACTGTCCCACGCTATTATAAGGCAAAGAATTCTATCTTCTTCCACCTCCTTTCTCCTCACCTGTTCCTCTGGGACACTCACCCAGTCCACACGTGCGCCACGTTCCCAGTGCCCATCTAGCTTGACGTTCCTTGCACCAGTCTCCCAAAATGAAGTAAAAATAAGTCTTAATAGTAAGGAAAGAGGACCCTACAGCTGGGAAAGGCTAATCCAATCCCTTGCATTAACATATTCTGCTGAGTATTTAAGACTCCCACTTAAGACTCCTTCAGTTGCAAAAATCGGCTCCCAGCACCACTGAAACCTAGCACATCTGTGCCCGTGTTCTAGACTCAGCCTTATCATTTAATTACCATTTTTCAACAGAGTTCTGAGAGACCTGACTAGACACAGGCTAACAAGATAAGCCAATGTTCCACGTAGGCGTTCTCCTGAAATTCCTACATTTTCAGTCATCCACAATATACATCCCAAACCCAGCTTGGGTGTTGCCAAGTCAGCACTGAGGTAGTCAGTGTTGTTTGAACATGCTTTGAGGACCGAGCAGTAATTGCAGCATGTCAACATTACCTACTGCACCATTCTGAGTCAAAGGGATAGTTTAGCAATCGCGCTATTTGAAGAGGTTGTCATGGCATTCAGCCAGAGTGACCTCTATCTAACAAAGCATCTGGTGGTAATTTCACTAATGAGCAGAGTAAGCATCAACCCTGAACTAGATTTCATGCAGGTAAAAGCTTGGAGAGAGCAATGAGCTCGATGCAGCTTTCTGGCTGTAAAACAGACAGGGAAAGAAGGGCAATTAATACAGGCTTCTGCCCCAAGAGCTTGTTCCTCAGTTTTGGCAACAAACAAGCTTGGAATTAAACAAACATTACAATCCATTTTCTGTAAGAACTGGGATTCTTGCAGCTCTTTCCTTCTGTTACTTTGCATTATGATTAGATTTAAGTTAAAGCAATTAACAGTAGTATTGCTCTTGAACTAACTACACCAGTGGGCATACAGCTAGTTAATTCACCAATTCCCTCACACTGGCAGTTCGGAGTGCCCATGGGTGTAGACAAATGCAATACCGTGGTACTAGCCATCACGTATATTGACTTAAGTGTGCCCACAGGCACAAAACAAAATGCAATACAATAACTATTTGCTGCTCTAGGTTAAGTGTGCTCATGGGTACAAGCAAACTCAGTGTAACGATCAGCTGTTCATCCTCCCAAAAGCACTCGGGATGAAAAACAACATCAATGGGCATCTAAATATAACCTCATGATAAAAAACTCTACACAACTGTGGGTATTGAAACCACGGACTGCTCGGGCCTATTTCTAATCATAGTTAGAGCAGTAAAAAGCAGGAGGATTTAATGAATGATGGCATGTCAGTGTAGTCAGGATCTGGCCTGATTTTGCCAGTAGTTAAAAAATCCTGTTTCTCCACCTTACTCAAGTGGAAATTCCACCCTCCACCCCAACATTGAGTTTCTCCTGCTTTATTCTGAGTAGAAGGACGATTGCAGTTTCCCCTCTCTGGACGTGAAACAGGTGTTCTCTGCATAAGAGTCTGAGCAACACAAAAGCATTAGATCCTCTGTGTTGGTTCTCATTCTAAATTTAACAAGAAAACAAACAAGCATGTTATCACTGTTTCCCTAGGACTGTGCCCTTTCAATCAGCCTTACCCTATTCTTTCATGCCTAAGCACAATCTTCTCTACCACATACACCAAATAAAGCCCACCTTGAATGCAGTTGCCTGAAGGAGCAGGACACCCTTCAGTTTATTTACTTCTCTTTGTAATTTGAGCCTCCAATCAAATGGATGCTGTTATCATAGAAAAGGAGGTACTCTTCCCTTGAAGGAACGAGATCAGTAGTATTTTTTTTTCCCTAGCTACAACTGAAAATCCATTTGCATACATTAAAAGTAGTTATTTTTACAGTACTACTTTTTCCCTTTTTCTCTGAAGGAGCTTTCACCACAACCATAGGGACATTTGCAATAATTTCTTCTTCCCATAAATACCTACCACAAGTAGAGCTTTCCATACAACAAGCAAGTTAGCAACATAAAAATTTACTACTACCTAGCAGCCTAGGAACAATTACTACAGAAAAGCTTCACCTTAAACAAAATAAGCAACTTCCACCCATGTAAAGTACCTGGAAAATTCACTTAGTCCACGGTTCTCACACTAACACACCTTTTCATTCTCCTTAGTTGAAACAGCATCTAAGACTTCATTATAGTGCCTAAAATATTTCACGCAATTTTCCCATGATCCTATAAAGCCATGATTTCAATTACCTCATTTTTAATCCACCTGGTTTAGTCCTGTTTCTTAAAGGGGCAGAGTTTCCGCATTCCTTTGGGTTCATGTCCTTATTTACTTAACTCTTCCAAAACTGATTATAACAAGTGATGTGTTTTTTAATCCCTCAGCAAACACAAAGTCAGTTTTTTAACATGCTTGGCTCTTGGAAGGACTCGGCGCCCATCAGTTTGGGTCATTTCAGCCCTGATAGCTGTTTTGAAAAATAACTTTGGCCATATTTCCCTAACTAAGACACTCCAAAGAGTCGTTGCTGCTCCTTGTTTTAGCACCAGGCAGATGTTGAGTGTTGGTGGGACAAGAAACAATCAAAATAGGCAACTAATTTATCTGAGAGCAAGGCTGATGAGACTGCACGTCTTTGAAACCGCTGGGGTCAGCCATCCAGGTGTGGTGGTGTCCTGGCCGCTGCGCAACAAACCCAGCCCCATCATACAAAAGGACTGGCCTGGGTGGGAGCTCTGTTAGAACTGGAAATGTTACACGGTAATGAGAAACCCAACAATGGTGACAGAAGGCCCCTCTGAGCTCCACAGCTGCTGCTGGCAATTGGGACCGCTACCTTTGTTCCTGAGCCGTGAACCTGGGCTCAAGGCACGGCAGTGCGTGGTATCAGACATCTCCACCCTCCTGTTTGATTGGTACCTGTGGGAACTGTCAAATGTTTGCATCTCGTACACAGAGAATGCAAAATTAACTTCATTCTGTTTTGTTTGGCAGAGTCACATCAAACCATCTTCAAGTCACTTCCCTTGCCTTTCTGGACCATCCACAGCAGAGCCTGGGAAGAATTTCTGCCTGTGATTCTCAGAGGTATCTAGTCAGTTCCCAGAGTTAAGTTCCTGGTGAAGATGTGCCAGGCATCTTCCAAAGGAATTTGTTGCCTCCTACAGTGGGAGCTGGGATTCAGAGACTTTTTTTGCTAGATAGTGTAGTGACTCCCAGCACGGAACAACATGAACTTCCATCAGCACAGATTATCATAAACCAAAGGACAAAATCCACAGACTGGGAACTATGCTAGAGCACGAGCTTCAAATCTATGAAATTGCAAGTGTGGGTGTGTGACAGATCCTAAATACTGAATACAAACATTAGTATTTACACTGGAGGTTAGAAATAGGCTCCTTCAAAGGCAAAGCCACAGGTGCCTTGGGTAAGACGTAGCAACTATTCCTGCAAGACCTCAAATAGTGTGATGGACAACTTTCGCAGGAGCTATTCAAAAGCTGTTTTGTCTGGGTTTCCTTCTCTGTTTTTTTTTTTTTTTTTAATTTTCTTTCAAAGAGTGGGCAGGCAGCCTGGGTCATTGTTTTTTTGCTGTTTTTGAACAATGCACACTGAAGCAGGAGCCCTAGTATAAGACAAAGACTGTTTTTAAAATGGTTAGGTTTTACTGCCTGGTGATATTTTTTCAAAGTACATTTACTGAAGATTTATGTAAAATCTATCTTTTGTCTACTTAAAATATGTCAAATGGATGTACAGGGCAAAATTTAATGCATATGGGTTTTCATTATTTTAAATCATTTGCAATATAAATGATTTACTATGACATCAGACATTTGTTCTTTGGCTGTCCACCATAAATTGAGGCCCACCCAAATTTCCAGTCTTAGCTATATTTCTGCATTCCCTCCCCCAGTATCTATAATCTCAGTTCTGTGATTCTTCATGTAAACGACTTTCAACAAGGAAAGGAAGAGAACACATAATTTGCCTTAATACAGGTAATTTTGAAAGAGGAGCAAGACCTTTACATGAGAAATAGTTGACAGCTGCGGAAAGGAGAGAACTAATGCTTGTAGAACAGAAAGTTATTTTTGATGAGAGTGGTGAGAGCTACTGATCAACCAGATGTGACCAAATGGACTTTTTGTGCAGTTGAAACTGCCAGAGGTGATAGACTTCTATCTTTCTGAATTTTTTCATGTCTTTTTGATGCCCTTACATTTATAATGCAATTAATCCAACTCTGGCCAGTTATAGTTGTAGGCAACCGTTTGGAAAACTGAGGTATTGGCATAAGCCGGTTTCCCCAAGGTCATTCTGGAAGTCCATAGTGAAAAAGTGGTGACGCCTGACACCCAGAATTGTGCTTTCATGACAGACTTTCTCTTAACAGCTATAAAAATCTTGAACCACTCAGACTTTTTGAAAGACTTTCTAGAAAACTGGATAATAAAAAATTACCATGTTTGCCGGTTGTCTTATGACAGTTAATGGGATACAGACCTTTGGACCCATCAATGGCCTATACTTGAAGCCTTCCCAGCTCAGTAGTTACGGAAAATTGTTGCTATGCAATAGCTCTTCAGTGGCCTACACTACAAGAATTAACAGCTGAACTCAGCCCGGTTTCCCATCCATGGATGTCATTTCAAAACCTTCTACGTCAACAGACTCCGTTGAGAGAGTCTAACTTCTACTCTTGAAACTGAACATTAAGTCTGAACCAAACGTTGTATTTTTGTAAACTTTCCCCACCCACACCACATATCTTAGTCTTGACACAACTCGCTTCCCACTGTCAAAGGATTTCACTTTTTCACAATTTCATGAATTATTGCTTATACATGTAATGTTTAAAATATATCCCAAATTTGACCTGCTTACAGCTTTGTAGCAATTCTGAGCAATATCATCGACTACAGCAGTATCCTAAGGGGAATCTTACTTGTGCCATCCAGGCTACCTGTCCAGTCCTAGAGCTACAAGTGTGTCTGACAATGCCCATTTCTCTCTCTTTGCTGTCTTTCCGACAGCGACAGTTGTACACCAAACTGTAGTCCCACAATCCTACACCAAACAACAGCACTGCCAACAATCTTAATCCTGAAATCAGTAGAGTGTGGGCCTTCATGTGCTTGCCTTCTTTCTAGCTTCCAGTGACTCTACCATGGTGAAATCCAATTGAGAAAATCTCCGTGTAGTTCCGATTTATGTGGAAAAGCACAGAGGAGAGCAAAAGCTTTTAGTATCTTGGGAAGTAGTCAGGAATTAAGGCCAAAGAAAGGACAGTCATGTCAATTACACCCTAAATCCCCCCGAACTTAAGTGGAAGTCCTGGCTCCTGAACTGTTTCTGGGTTGGCAGATGTTCACAGTTCTCTTGGCAGATACTGGAGAAAGCTAATGGGCCCATTTAGATCCCCTCCCTTACACAGTGGCATTGGTTTTACAATTTTGAGGGAGGCTTGGTGGGGCTGTGATAATTCAGCATTTTTCCTGAAATGAAATTAGGGAATGCATTTAATAGTTTAAGATCTCTGATGATCTCTTGTCAGGAATCTCCACTGAACCCAGCACTTTGCTCCAGCTGTGGCTGAGGGAAGAAAACCTCATGCGAAGTGCAAGGCTGACACCTGGAGGGGACTGCTGAGATGCAGCTGGGGGAGCCTGGAGGAGTTCGGGATTCGGGAACACGCAGCTTGGGTTAGGAAAGCTCAGAGCAGGTGACAAGATCCCAGGTTTTGGAACTGCTCTTTTCTAGTGAAGGAGTGCTTTAGTTATTCTTCCCTCTCCCCTTTTCCAAAAATAAAGAAAAAGATTTCTATTTCAGATTTTCCATGTCTATTTTTAGGAGTGGAGAAGACCATGGAAGCAAACTGTGTCATCTAGTTATTCGCTTCTTCCATGTTCAGGAATATTTGGATCAGAACTTATCTTGCTCAATAAGGTGCTACAAGTAATTTTTTTTCAGTTGGTTAGTCTAATGTATCTGAATTGCTGCTTGTCAGACTTCCTGCTGCTTTACCATTTGTGTAGCTCTGCTGTGAGTTTCTGGAGTACAGACTTGCAGGGCAATTCCTACTGTCAAAGCCGCAGCTGGAAGATTTGGCATTAGGTACAGCTTGTTCTTTTCATGTCTGGCTCTGCCAGCACCCACGGTGAGGCTTTTCTTGAAGCTGATCCTAATCAAGGAATGCAAGGCAGCTTCTGGGATAATGTCTTCATGCTTTTGGAGGTTTGCTTTCCAGCCTGGCAATCACCCATTCACAGCATTTACCCAAACCTTTTCAGTAATCTCTCTTCTCTGCCAGGAATTGTCTCAATATTTGTGAATGCTGTTTTTGCTTGATCTAATTTTAGAATATGTTAATAACTGAGTTATTTACTGTGCTGGCATTACCATACACTTAGTATCCTATGAACCAAAAGATTATATGTCCATTACATCTCCTTGACTCTCTTTGACATTGCCAGTGTGGTTCCAATCATCATAAACTTAGCAGTGAATAGTTGTTTATGGAATTGAAAAGGAAAAAACAAACAAACAAACAAAAACCCCAACAACCACCAGTTATTTTCAGAACTCTCATATGCAGTTCTACTAGTTGCAGTACACCTCCGCGAGTCTCCATATGTCTTCATCGGTGTACGTCAACACTAACTGACTGCATATCTTTCCCTTCTAGCCTTCAGGCGCCTAAAATATCACCAATATTCAGTTCATGCTGATGAGTATATTAAACTACTCTATACATTCCCCACCCAGACCATCTTAATGGGTGAGCCATGAAAATTCTTGCTCCAGCCTGGGGAGTAGAAGAGAGGCGTGTTGCCAATTCCAGCAGCAGCACAGGACATTCAGTGTGCTGGAGGAGTTCTTCTCAGCCCAGAGACCTGGGAAGTGCCATCTCTTCACTGCCTCCTCCACCCCAACAATATTGCCGATGCTGGATTGTCAGTTATGCTGAATTATACTGGATCACTTGTGGTTATTCAGTGATGTAGACAAATACCAATTCAAGATCAAGGGTGAACCCTGGCCACTAAACTTGTTTCACTTGTGACTCATTCCAGACTTAAAACCTGGCTCTTGCTGACATTTTATTAACTCAATTTGTCATCCTCCTAACTCCCATTATCCAACCCAGGCAGATTATTTACTTTGAAAAGATGTGTAGATAGCTTCCATGCGAATCATAAGTAGATCCAGGTGCCATAGCTGGATTCCAGAGGGAGCTATAGTCATGAGATACATGTGGTGGTACTATCCTAGATGCTTCGAAACTCAGTGACATTCTCCCTGTTTAGATATTGTCTGGACTCTCATTCCTGCAAAGCAGCCTGGCACCAATATGGTAAAGTGCCTAAGTACATACATACCCTCAGGCCCACACGTGGTTCCAAAGAGATCAGCAAAAATAAATTTAAGCATATACTTAAAGTTAAGCACATGCTAAAATACACTTTTGCTGGAGTCAGAATCAGTGACTACCCTATCCTAAGCAACTCCCTTTGAGTCTTTGTATTTATCCCAAAATAAAGCATTCAAGTCAAGAATTAGCTTGCTGCCTTCCAGAGAATTCATCATTTCCAGTTTGCAAGACTGAAGAGAGAGATCCAGGAAGCATCAATAAATCCACTTTGACAGCGGAGTAAAGAGCTGCAAAAAGAGTAACTTGTCAGGGTAATGTGACTTAATTTCTCAGAGAAATATCCTTTTTATAGGTGAAATAAAAAATGCCAGCAAAGTCAAATAGCAGGAAGTGTCACACTTGATTGTCTCTCGGTAGGACAAAAAAATAAAAAGAAGACATGGTTTTACCCCTTTAGCAAGGGAAGTAAGAACATAAACTGAGAATAATAACATACACTGGGAATCTATGCACAGGAACCTGAGTATGACAAAGCTATGTGTTCCCACATAAACGTTCATTTAATCAATACGTTTTTACTTGGACAAAACGAAGGCTGTGGACCAGGGCGTTTGACGATTTGGTGAGATTCACAGATTGGACATGAGGGGGCAGCCTTACCTGCAGTTTATTGATGGCAAAACGCTGCCGTGCAATATCCAGGCAGGGTCAGTACAGGCAGTTTGGTGTGGCCTCTCAAGTTGCAATGTCAAGATCTGGAGTTTTGCCCCTTTCTAAACCAGGGACCCATCCAGGCTTTTCAGGTTTCCTTATTCAAAGGATGAGCACTGTCCCTTTAAATGAGCGCAGAGATCTCCGTCCAAAGGGGGAATGAAGCCCAGGCTACCAACAGTTATGAAACCTCCCTTTTAGAGCTTGCAGGCTTAGGGGCCGCTGCTACACTCCGAGGTTAATAATCAGTTTTAATATTCACTTAGGGGGCTGTAAAAAAAGAATGAAAATTTCCTAATTTGAAAATGGACTTGATTGGCAGCTTTATTATCTCTGTAAGGTGCGTGGCATTCCACACAATCAAGTCGTTTTTTTAAATAATCTCACTGCTTAAGTCGTACACGCTGCTAATTGCATTTTAATAAGTCTCTTTAAAATCTTTCCATATTTTTTAATATCCTAATATTAGATAAGTGATTGCTGGGGACACTGGAGGGCACTGAAGTTTATAGAAAGAGGAACACCATAATGAAGCTTTATTGGGATGGCATCACCAAACAATTGCTGTGATAGCAACACTCCCAAGCTTGGAAAAGTGCCAGACATTCCCCCCCTGGAACTGACTCAGACACTAGCCTCTCTGGCTCAGGACTGACGCAGAAAATGGATGCTTTCTGGCTCATAAAATGGCCTCTTTCCGGCTTGGAAATGGCTGAGGAACTGTCCACTTTTGATTTGGAAAGGACTTGGGAACTGGTCTTTCTCCATTGAACAATGACTTTGAAACACATTTTTTTTCCTTGAGTCTGGCTTGAGACTATAAAAGTGTTTTTTTTAAATTTGGCCAGGACTAGACAGNTTTTTTTTTTTTTTTTTTACCAGCTCTATACAATAGCAGAGGTTGTGAAAGGCTTCAATGGGAATTAGAAAACCAAGGCTGCAAGTAGAATAGATGAACTTCCCACCTCACAGATCAAACCCTGGTAGGGTGAGAGAGTACTTGGAAAAAACATGTTGGGTTATCGGGTGTCTGTATCTCATAGAGGGGACATGGAGCATTATCCAAGAAGACCAATAGCAATCCAGATTTCATCACTCTAAAATTAAAAAACAAAAAAAACCAACGCCTCAAATGACAGTTGGACTGAACTGACGAACTCCAGATTCAAGCACTCCAAACTACAGAGAATTTCAAACTCGGATTCAAGCTGGATCCTGCATGTGCATCCACTGGGTCAGCTATTGCAGCAGTTACCAGCCAGTGGTGCAAGAAGGTGCCCCACAGTGGTTCGTGTGCAGAGTCCAATCTTTTCTATTGGAAGTCTGCCTTTAGATTCAGTGCTGTGCTCCCAAAATGCTCAGTAGAATCATAGAACAGTTTGGGTTGGATGGGACCTTTAAAGGCCATCTAGTCCAACCCCCCTGCCATGGGCAGGGACATCTTCAACTAGCTCAGGTTGCTCAGAGCCCCGTCCAACCTGGCCTTGAATGTTTCCAGGGATGGGGCAGCTACAACCTGTTCCAGTGTTTCACCACCTTCATTGCAAAGAATTTCTTCCTTACATCTAGTCTAAATTTCAATTGCATTTCTCCAAATTATGACTGTTGGATAACTAATGTCACTTTCAGTGTAATTTAACAGCATCATCCTGGGTGGTGGTGGTGGTGGGATATAATCCCAAATTGGTGTCTAACTGGTTTCTAGGGAACTTGACTGGGATAAAGGGACTTCCCCCCCCCCCCCCCCCCAAA
>VZSF01001615.1:0-42107 GCA_013398295.1 Chionis minor | reverse complement strand
GGGAAAAGGGCCCCCCCCCCCCCCCCCCCCCAAAATAGAATGGCAATGCCAAATTTTACATATATTGCATTTTGTCCTCTGCAATTCATGTATTGGGACCTGAGATCAGAAAGTTGTTTTGAGAACAATAGTGACTTTAATGTATTGCCTGCTCTTATACATTTTTTCCCTAAGTCTCATCTTCTGAAATCATACTGTAATAAATCACAATGTCAGCTTTGGTTTAAAAAAAAAATAATAAACCATCAAGCTTCTAGCAGTTCACTATTAGTAAAGAACACCGGAAAAATGTTATATCTTCTTAAAGATTCAAAATCTAGGAAACAAATACAGAGAATCCATAACTGATTTTGTTTGTGTGGTTTTTTTTTTTTAAATTATTATTTTCAAGCCTCATAATATTTAAGTAAAGTTGTTTTTTGGAACTCAAGTTTTAATACTTGAAATAGGCAATACTGATATAAACATCTTGCATTAGTTTGTTTGAAAGTGAGCCATTTTCTGACTAACCGAGGATCTGTTTGTCTATCCACGTGTTTCTTCTGTACATCATCAGAGAATCCTTGGACTCGGTCCATCATATCTTTTGGTCTGATCTTATTCCCACTGGAATCCAGAGGAGTTCTGCCACTGTCTCCCAGTTAAAAACAGATCAAGCCAATTTTATGATTGGAATAAGAATAGTTTGCTTATTAATACTAAATTTCTTAGTTGTGTATCCCTGGTTTTAAGGTGCATGAGATACCACTGTAAAGCAACTAATGTCTCCAACATTACCCATGAGATAGAAAAGAGTTGTCAGTTTACAAAATTTCCTGTCTTCCTCTCTTTTTTTTTCCTTCTGAAAATAAGAGCAGAAGGTCTTGTTTCGCACTGACAGGCTGGGAGGCACATGTTCAGCGAACTTCTGCACAGGAAGTAAATGTCCAGGTCATATTTATCCCTTTTCATGTGGTTCTTTTAATCCCCCAGATTGGGTTTCAGAAGAGTTTTACAGTTTCAGTTTTACAAAGCAAACCTTCCTTTAATGTTGGCATTTTAAAGAAAAAGCTTCAGTCAAAACATGTGTGTTTTACATCAGCCAGATGTGACGTTTGGGGGAGCAGGCCACAATGTGGCAGCCAGCTCCGCTGCGAGAGCTGGCTGGGGTGGTGTTGGACATCAAATGGGAGCTACTGGTCCCAGGTTGGGGATCAGCCTTCTGGCTCTCTCACCCAGTGCAAAAAATTATAAAAATAATTATTAAAAAAAGGTCTCTGAGCAAATTAAAGATCGGAGCACGGCCAGCTTTGCAATGACTTGCATCCCAGCAGCCGATGTGGTCACCTTAGAGAGCACGGCTCTACTGTGCATAGACCTGTATACTCAAAAATAATGTTCTTACCTAAAAACGGTTAAGTTAAAGTGAAGTAAGAGATGTTAAAGGCAGAAGAGGCACACCAACATGTCCGAACACTGCACCAGCAGTCAGTGGCTACTCCAAAAATAAACCCCGTCTTTGTATAACTTCCATTGAACATCATTGCTCCCATAACTTTTGCTGTTTCCAGGACCTCATTGTTGTTATTTTTACTGAAAAATAAACAAGCAATGAAACGCGCTCAGAAATCTGTTACCTTTCTCCAGGGCTCACCAGGCAGCCAGGCCAGGTGGGGCAGGTCCTTGTTTTCAGCTGTCCTCGGTAAATCAGGGCCAGCTGGGACAGGGTGGGGGCTTTTCTTTTACCTTCAAAAGCCCTTCCTGGGAGTTTTGCCTCAGTAGGGCTGGAGTTTGCAGCAGAGAGGTGGTTTCCAGCAGCTAGTGTTGGGCCTGGCCCCGGGTGTGTGTGAGGTGGAGGTGCAGGTACCTCAGGTTCAAGGCAGATGCTATTTCCCGCCATTTTTACCAGTCTGGTGAGTGGCTGCCACAGGACGAGTGGGTGCCACAGGACAAGTGTCAGTCTCCTGCTCTGGATGCCTCATCTTATCATCTCTGCAGCAGTATCTGGCCTCGTCATCTATGTGGTGCCATGCTGGTACCTCAGTAAGTCGAGAATGGGGCACCCTCTTCCCCTGGCTGCCATTTTGTGACTGTCTGAGCCCTCTGAGTGGCGCCTCAGGGATTGTTGCTGCTCTGGGCCGGGGCAGTTAAGGAAGAGCTGAGGCAGAACTGAGAAATTGTAGGCCTGAAAACTCATCAGTGTGTGCGGCCTCCAGATCCCTTGGACAATGGGTGTCTTGCCCCCTCTGTGCTGCCTCCTTACAGGTTTACTCTTTAGCTTTCCTTGAGCTGAAGGTCCCTGAGGGAGCACCTTCTAAAGGCAGCCTGTGGAAGGCTCACCACAGTGTCACTTTGGGACAACCTGAGGAGAAAGTTCTTCTGGAAATGCCACTGCTGATTTGACAGCACACCTGGTGACATCTGGGACAGATTTGGGGAGGTTTGGCTGCTGTGAAGGACCTGACGGTGTGGCATGGGCAGCCATTGGGGTATCCTGGGGAAGCAGCTCTGTGCTTCTGCTCCTGTGCCAGCAACGGGTGAGTATTTTCTCTATTTGCAAAAAATGCATCCCTACTTAAGCACCTCTTCTTGATCAGTAAGCTGCAGGGCTGGCTTTTGAATCCTCTGAAATAACAGCTGTGGTCTTTTGAGTTGACGCCATTAATTTTTTCCTTTAAGTTTTGTGTCAATCCAAGGTCACTGGCCTCCAGGCCTGGGCTCTCCATTGATCTCCTTGAGTGATATAAATAGGTTTTCAACAGAGTTGCCTGCTTTCCTGACTGTAGCTAGGTATAGATTTTTGTCTTTACTGTGGCTAAATGGTATGGTTAGATGGCTTGCAGTAAATTTGGCAGGGGGTTAATTTAATGTCCTGGAGTCTGTGTGACTGGATGGAGTTGGGCTGGAGTACGTTGTTTCTCTGGAGTGAATCTGAAGTAGGTATATATTATAAGCTATCCTGCACAATATATCTCTTTATAATATGGTTGAGAAGAGCCTGTAAGACTGGCTTATCCCTTCATGAGGAGCTGGGTTGAGCAGGATGCTGTTTGGGCATCAGGATTACCTGGATGGTGAACTGGGCTGGAACAACTGACTACCTCTTTTCTTGGGAGCAGGTAAAACGCCATAAAGACAAGGAAACCTGGGTAAATTATATGCTTTGACTGTATTACTGTAAGCTTTTTGGACTGACGATATGAAGGCTGAAATGTCTTTTAGAGGGTTTCGCAGGCACTCTTTGGTGAAAACATTTTGCTCAGAGTTGGCTGGATTTGTGTAAGCGTGCTACAGTTTTTTACTCAACCCATGTGACCCCACTTCTCTTCGGCTGGTAAATGTCTTGGTAGATAGCACAAAGAAATAAATATAAATGTTTGTGGTTGTGTTTTCTTTTGAAGTGCTTGAGTATCAAGAACCTGATTGTTATTTACCCTTGGCTGTTCCTCTTATCCCCACTCCAAGTTTTTCCATCTTGTTAATTGAAATTGCTGCTATAGAGTTCTGCCTAGCATGTTTTAAGGCCCTCTGACAGAAGTTAAACTTGAGCTGATACAAGTGGCAGGGCTTTGTGAAGCTATCTTTTGGAAGTGCCGATTACCAGCAGTTTCCTCTAGTATCACTTGTATGTATAGCTCTTTACCATCTCTGTAAATTGGTTCTGAAAATAAGGAACAGCAGGCTAAACTTTATTCCTCATGTCATCCTGTTAAAGCTGGAGCACTCACTGTGGGGAACTGGATTAACACCTGACCAAATTCTTGGCTGAAAACTACTCCATCAGGTGAAACAAACAAACCCAAAAATGTTGTGATAGGGAATGCACAACAAACGCTGACTCTCCTCTCAGACCGCTTGCTCCTTTATGCAGTAGGAGGCAGCCACAGTATGACTGACCAAGGTAGGAAGAAGGGAAGGTGGCTTTCCCTCATGCCTTTAGATCACAAAACTCATATGATTAGGAGGATGGTCTAAAGGGTGTGGTAGAAGTTTAGGGAATAAAGGATTAGTCCTGACTTTGCCACATGATCTCAATGTGACTGGGTCTATTTCATTCAATTTCCAATTTGCCTCACTTTCCTGTGCAACAATCCTAGGATGCAGAGAGGTAATGGGGGGGAATCCATCAGTAGCTGCGAGACACTCGGCTGCTGTGGTCAGATAAGTACCACAGTGAGGAAACTCCTCTAAGTATCTATTAAGGACAGCACTTCACAGGGCTATTGCCCCTTCTATCCAAGGTGCATGAAGCATTCCATCAATGCTACTCATACTCCTTCAATACCCCTGAGAAGCAACGCATTATAAATCCCATTTTACAGATGGGCGAACTGACTTTTCCCCAAGTCCCAGAGTGGTTCAGTGACAGAGCTGGGAATTGAACCATTAGACATTTTCCTCTTCATGACAGCTCTGTACAATCCCAGGACTCATTTATTTTCCCTATTAAAAAAGAAGTAAACAAGTATTTTCTTTCTGAGACCCGCTGAGGATGGGGGATTGGGGAAAAAATGGAAGTAAAATTAAAAATAAAATGACATAAGTCCCCACTGGCCCTGAGTTGTCCAGTCCCCTTTACATTCACACTTCTCTTTGTTATGTTTCCTTGAAGTTGAACCTCCCCAGAGAAGGGAACCTCAGAGTTTCTGGTGCTGGGGAAGAAATGCTTCAAGAAAAAGAAAAATAATCGCAGCTGCAATGTTAAAAATAAGAAGCTAATCAAAGGCAGCCCATGTGGGCGCCACTTTCATCTCTCATCTTCAAAGAGGTGCAAACAAACATTGTCGGCGTGCCAAGCAGCAGCCTCAGCGGCTGATGATCCCATTACTCCTCCAGCGTCCACACTCCCTTTCCATGCTGCTGAGCCCGTAGGCATGGGACTCCAGGATCACTGCCAAGGTGGGAACCTCTAGTCACCAGAGGGGAAGCCACATATGGAATTCCTCTGTGGATCCAAATTATTTCATAACAAACATACTTGCGCCCTGTAGATCACTCCTCATACTATTGCCTTTAGAGCTTTTCTAGTAACAATAATAGCATCTCTCATTCCTTAAGATGCTGAAAAGCCTCTAGATCAGAGGTTTTGTTCTGGTGTTCTGGGGAGGTTTGTTTTCCAAAGATTTGGTTATTTTTAAAAATAATATCCATGTTCTGATGAAATCCAGATGTACTTAGTGTAGTAGAGGAGTGTGGGTTAGAAGTTAAAGTGATGGCACTTGGGGAATTTGCAGTACTGTGTCTTCTCCCAACACTAGAGAACTTGCCTTGACATCAATGCAGCTAATGGATTGGTGCCTCAGTTTACCTGAGTTACTTGCCTTGGCCTAAGCCTGGCTCTTCCTGCATGCCTTAATGCAGTCTGTGTAATTGTGAGCTATTTATCGCTGAAAAAGTCAGTTAAAGTACCAAAGCCAACATATAGTTGTGATGCTCTGCCTGGGCTAATACAACTTACTTCTTAACAGAGTTGTCATAAGTGTGGTAATACTGCTATATTGCTCTTGCTTCCAGAATGGGAGTATTCAAAGAAAGCTTGGGTCTCTGTATATGTATTGTATGGAGCAATGTAGGGTAATGTATCTCAGATTAAGAGGCCAAAGGATAAATAAGGTAAGGGGATTGAACTCATCCCCAATATGGAGATTTTCAGTGGATGAGTGAGAGTGGAAAAAAGTTAATTTGTTCTGTTTATATTGCCTTGCCTTGTTCAGAGCATGAGTGAAACATTGCTCATGGATACTGAACTCCTACAGGGAGAATCCTATGAGATGAGGATGTGAGAGAGCCATTCAACTCCTGGGCTCTGCCACTGCTCTTGTGGGAAATTTTATGCTACTTCACCAGCTGCAAAACCCTAGTGTTTTAGATAAATGACTTTGAAAGATGTAGATTAAAAGAACTAGGTATTATTTCTCGGAACTAAACTGCATCTTGATGCTGCCAGAATCTTGGCAGAGAAGATGCCTTTACCACCTTGTACCTGTCTGGGCCTTTCCTGCTCTGTGAACCTCATGAGCAACATTACAGTAGCTGCAAGAACAGTTCACTGGTGCGGTCATCCACCCACAGAAGCTCTGTGGGGCCTGCCCTGTGTTCACAAGGAAAGACTAGGAGATGAAGGGGAGGGAGTAGAATTGGATCCAGCTCATTGTAATGAGGAAAGCCTGTCCCAGCCAGGGAAGGATTCAATTAGGAGGCCGGAGGAATATGGATGATACAGGGAGGGCACCAGGACATCTGGGGCTGCCACTGCTAGCAAGAATAAAGGTGCTTTGCATAAGAACAGAATGCAATCATAAGGGAAGAGAAATCTGCTCCCAAGTAGCACTGATTCCCCCTCCCCTCTACAGTGCACAACAAGGTACAGATTAGACCATTACACCCAGGGGAAGCCACAGAGTCGCACTCTCTTTTTCATGGACAGTAGCAGGAAATCGGTGGATTGGAACCAAATGAGAAGCCTGACTCAAAACAGATGTGACCCCAGGGAGATCAGAAATGCAGAGATGTTTTTGCTTTGACATATCCGCCAGTGTTGAGGGTGGGGGAAGGCAGAGGGTGGCAGCAGCCGGTTAGATGCTGCTGGATTATATCATGCTAGTAACAGGCTGATTGGGTTTCAACCAAAAAAAAGTATAGGAGACCGTTCTACTGCTCCATAGTCAAAACCATGAGTGTATCCCAAGCTTCAGCTGGCTCATCACCTGCTTCAGCAGCAAGACTTTGATCTGGGACATTCACAGCCACACTCTTGAGTTACCCACATCTGTAGGCTACAGCCTCTCTTGTGATCAAGCACTGCTGACCAAAGGTACCCTCCATTTCCATTTAGCCTACTTCTTAAAATAATTTGAGTCTGTTTGGATGGGCAAACAGGGGAAAATTAAAGCATAGAACTATGGTGACGTACTGTGAAGTCCATTTTAAGTACCGACACCAAAAACACCACTCTGTGTGGCTGGATTTTAGCTTAGCTCTCCTGTGTCTATTTCTGCCCCCATGCTTAACGCTAATCCATTTCCAAACCTTAGGAGACAGTGATGAGGGTAGAATTGAACTGGGTGGACATTTTTCTTAAAGACCCAGCAGTGGAGTCCTATGATTAGGTGAGATTTATTTTTTTTCTTACTTGTATGAGTCAAAGGTAAGTTCTGACATCAGTAGTCTCCAAAAGAAGTCTGAAATTCTATCACTGTAAAGGCTCTGAAGTCAACTCAGTACAAAGTAATCCAATGTATTCATTCATTTTCAGATCTCATGATTATAAAAGCCTGATGCGTGAGTTTTTTGCTTATTTGATTCTGGTAATAATGAAATGAAATGACGGGAAATCAGTTTCTCCCCTGGCACTCTCACTCTGTCTCTTCCTTCATCCTCTCTGTCTAAACAAGGAGTCCACAATTAACTTCAGTTAGCATTAAATTCTTTCAGTGGCCTTGAAGACAGCAATCAGTGTGTCCTTTATTTTGTGCCAGGCCACAGGACATTTGTAACAGAAAGGCAAAATCCCTTTTCCAGCTGTTTGTTTCCCTGCTGCTGCCTTAGATGGAACAGTTAGTTGGTGAATTACCCTGGGTGAGGAAGAGCCTGCAGGAGGTCAGTGTGTTTCACAAGGAACCACTAAGTCATGGAGGCCTTTTCTTAGTCCAATACCAGGAGGCTGTTGCTCCCTGAGGACTGCCTACCCATATGCAAATACTATTGTCAGATTTCATCTGTTAATTATGAATATTTCTGTGGGTGAAGCCATTGCTGCTCTTCTGTTGTCAGGGAGTCAGCACCACTGAAATCCGTCACCTTTTCTGATGACTTTTGTAGATTTTGGAATGGGAGGTTTCTGTTAGCCTAGCAAATAATTCTGTCCTGTTATATCTGCCCCACCAGCTGGAGGGGCTGGCAAATCAAGAAAGGCTTATCACTAAGAGCAGGAAGAAGCCAAATCCTTTCTTGCTTTCTGTTACCTACCTAAGCATCAGGCATCTGAAGGACAAATGCTCCACTATTTTGACTGAGTAGTTTTGCTCCGTCTTAACATGGGTATAAATGTGAAGCTTGATGGGGGGAATTGGGCAGACTGGAACTGGGTGAACTAGGAAGAAGCCTCTGTCTGCCTGCAGAAGGTCTCTGGCATCAGAATAAACTTAGGCGTCATCCAGGAGGAGCCTGAGATGCAGTGAATATGGACCTAATGATACAACAGGAGTATGTTGCCGGAGACCCTGTCAGCACTCTCATGCTTTACAACTATATCTGACCCCTCCTGAGGATGGAGAGTGAGTTTCTGGTTTACATTAGCCCAGATGAGATGCAGTGTTGACAGGACTCAGCAAGGTTTGCAGTGGAGTTTTGTTAGCTGGCCACCCTAAGCAGTAACAGAGTACGCATGGGAGAGTGTTGCCAACTGGGTACCTTATAAAGCAGGCTGAGGGTGCAGCTTCTTAAATGATGGAGCAGAACCTCCTCCTCCTCCCCCTTTGCCAGACACTTCAATGATCGTAGCCCACAAAACCAAAATAGCTGTTAAAGAACAAGCTGGATTTCATCTTGCTGCTGGTGGTGTCTGCATAGGGTTTCATTCCCCAGTATGAAGGGCAGAAAGTCCCCAGTTCATTGTCTCAGTCCCAAAAGGAATGAGTTTATAGGCATAAGGGTCACAGAAATTTCTATTTACAGCAGAGAATACTGTCCCAGTGCATCAGTGAGACTGTAGGAAGTGCTGCAGACTTGTAAAGACTGTTTCCTTGCTGGAAGGTGCAATGGGACAGGAGAGTATGGTCTCTGAAAATGTTTATTCCACATTCTTAGCTCACCCTGCAGAATCCTTGGTAAGGATTACCCTTGAAGGTAAGCAAGTTTCTCTTAGCTGGATCTATTTGAGTCAATTCTTTGTCTCAGATGAAAAAATCTGAACACGGGGACATGGTCTTACCCTTTATGTTCCTAATACCCTGGCAGAATTTGAGCTACACTGGAAATCGGTGATGTTTCTGAAATTAGAGTCTTTCAGGCCTGAGGAGGAACAGGGGCTGAAGTTGAGAGAAGACTAAATAATCCAAAGTTGAGAGAAGACAAAGTGCACTAAAGAGAGAAAACATTTTACTTTCCTGAAGAAAATGAAAATTGGCTCCTCAGGGAGGAACTTTCCAACCAGTTCGCATAAACCTTGCTTGGAAACTAAACAGAATTGACCAACTCGTGATTTATGACAACTTCCTTCGCCATGTGTGCTGTCTGTTTGCACCATTGCCATGGCAGCATAGGAACTATTTATTCGTCCAGCTACCTAGCCACATCCTGGCCTTCCATTGGAGACAAAGGCAGACCTGATTCAAAATGGCAAGAAAAGCTACTTAGCACTCAGGAAATTGGAGGTCAATGTCATCTTTTCCTATTCTTCTGCCTCTTGCACATTATCCTTTCAGACTGAGAAGGAAAAGCAGTGCAGAATCACTCTTTACATTTAGAAAGCTATGTTTGAGGGTCTTAAGGGCTTCATAAAGCACACCCTCACACCATTGTTTATCCATAGATGGTGTGCAAAAGAATATAGTCATGGATTTGCTCTAAAGAATTTATAGTTTAAAATCACAAATTTTAGGACTTATTCATATGAGGTTTCAGTCGTCACAGCTACATTAAAAGTTCACGTGCCAGAGTGAGTTTCTTACTAAATTAGCTTGGTAGCCTAGTGTGCCGGTTTGGACAAGGACCATGGCAATGGCTAATTGGATGCTCTGTGCTCAGCATGGTTTTGAGATCTTCCTAAACAGCTTTCCTGATGCTCCGTGTCTCTTTCATAGCAGTAAGGGAAGCTTAAGTTAACAGTGCCTTTTCACGCCTCTATTTCACCCTTATAGCTGTGTCCCCAGAACATTTGTGGGGCTATCGGTTAGGCCAATTTGGTTATCTAAACTACAGTAAACCCATTTTGGGGAAAAGGGTTATTTCTGATGAGTCTGTTGGTGCAGTTTACTGTGTGGTCTTGTAAGCAGTGTTTTGGCAAAACCGAGGCAGCAGTAGAAGGCATTTGATGAGCTATGTGAACATTGTGCCATGGCCACAATGTATTTAGTAAAACTGCCTTCTTGATGTCAACAAGCTGTAGACAGTGAGGAGTGTATCTAAAGTAGCCCGCGATAACTCAGAATAAGTCAGTGAGCAAAATGAGACACTGGACAGTAGGATGGGAATGCTGTAAAAGAAACAAATGGGCCAAGACCAGATTTTCAAGAACAGGCAAGTAAATTAATGTATCCTGCATATCAGTTACATTTATGTGTGTGATTATCTAATTAGTGTATACATGCATCTTCTTGATGTGTTCCAGCCAGTAGGCAAGGGTTAGAGATTCAGTGTCTAGTGCTGTGTTGCAATGGGTTGATTATGAAATAATTATCTCAACAGATATATACAGTGAGGTCCTGCTGTTCTTAGAGGCTAGATAGATGCTTCCTAAGAGTTTTTGCTGAGAATTCAAGCCCTCTTTTTGTCAAATGTGAGATATGCATTTAGTATAAAGCAATATGTGGATGTTTAGTAAAGGGTCAGTGTACAACTGCTTTGAGATGAGATCTCAGCAGGTCTGGCAACATAAAAAAAAAAAGCTTCCCCTTCCAAGTCTGTTGTCTTGTTTTGCTGCTAATGTTTATAAATACAGTAAGCTTCAATAGCAATGTTGATAGTGTTTAACTCAGGACTAACATATTCCTGGCTAGGTAACATCAATGTATATTTTTTCAGGATATATATGTTGATCTTCTGTAGACCTCTTCCAACATTTTCCTTTCTCTCTTGTTCCCTCTGTGGGAACAAGTACCCTTATCAGGACTATGGGTCATGTTTTTTGGATCTGTAATCCTATCCTGCTCATTGTTTGCTTGGAGCTGCATAGATCTTTTTTAATCTCTTCATATAAAGCTGTGGTGAAAATTTCTGGGTTTCTCTGGCCCGTGTGGTCTGAGCATGATGGATTTTCTGTTTATGCACAGCCAGCCACTGTTAAATGAGCAGCACAAACTCAAGAGAGTGAAAAAGGGTATGAGAAGTCGGAACTGATTTTAATGGAGTACATGGAGTGAGCTGCAAAGCCAGGGAGTGTTCGTTCTCCAAAACAAGAGGTCTTTTCCTTTTCTTTAATGTGGGATTGAAGAAAGAGAGGGGTGTGACATGCTGCACGCTAAGTCTGAAATTCAAGACTAGCTCTTGAATCTCTGTATACAAGCACACAATGGCTAATATGCGATAAAAGTGGGGTTTACCTATGTCCAGGAGCTTCAGGTTTATTTGAGGCTTCATCTGTTTTTAAAACCCTCATTCCTCTGAAATAATAGTTTTATTCAGTGGTTCTCATTTCATCCTTTGGGGTAAAAGCCTTGCTTGGCTGTAACGAATTTACTTATGTGATCAGGCCTTTTATTATGGGTCTTGACTATTGGCATAAAGCCTTCAGGTTCAAAATGAAGCAAACCTTCCTTACCAGCTGTGGTCCAAGTTCTCACACGAGCCAGAAACTGCTGTTGAAACAGCGATGATGAGATACCTCGTTTTTCCCTTCCATAATGTATTAACATCATTAATTGATGACTAGGAGCAATAATTTCAGAGCATGTGGCTCTGTGGCTCCCAGCAGTTATTGCAGGCATGGATTTTAGAGTGGAATGGGTTAACTCAGGGATTCTCAACTGTTTTTGACAGGCAGCCAGTGTGCTGGGATAATGGTGTCAAAAAGCAAGCTGAGTTGGGATGCTCCTTGAAGTAGACAGACCAGGCATCCTTGGGGAAGAGTCAATGATGGGGTCAGATAATTCACTCTTCGTGTTCGTTCTTCTCTTTGGAGCCAAGGAACAAGTCTGTTAAAATGTTTGCCCAATACTTTGGGGCCAGCAGTTATAATTACACTTATTCTAATACATATCCATACACTTGATGACTCACTGATGCAAATCTGTTTGACTACTTCCAGAGGGGTTTGCAGCAGAGGGTGGCAGAGGAGGAGACAATCTAATCTCTGGGTTTGAGCCCAAGGGTGGGATTTCTGCTCCTTTACATATCCTTGCAACTGTGATGGACTTCAGTGGAGAGCCTGGATTTTGCTTTTGGTTTAGCTGCGGTTCTTCAGTGAGACCTGACCGAAGTTCTTCACTGAGACAATGTAATTGGGACATAAGTGAATTCCAGTCAGTTCGGGAAACACATCTTTTCAGTTCCTGAAAACATGCTATTATTAATTAACGAGCGCAAATACTAAGGGGGCCGCACGCCTTTCGTTCGTTGGTCTCAGACTTGTGTCTCTCCATTCGTCTCTTCTTGCTAAATTTTTCAGTGTTTTTAACATCAGACTGATGTTACGTATAATTACCAACTTTGCACCAAAATTATATTTGACATGGCTTGTGTGGGAAATTAGAGCATTTCAGAGACTACAAATTCACCTGGGAAGATGAGCCAGGCAAGACAAGGCAGCGCAGAGTGGAAGTAATTTGAATATTACATGTGCCCTCCTGAAAATGCCAAAATCATTTAAATTGCTAGAAAGGATATTTTCCCTAATTAGCTGTGTGTGCTGGAGGGTTCATAATAATGCACTGGATGTGGAAGAATGGACTGGCAGAATAGACGCTGCCTGTGCACCACAGGGGGCAGCGAAGAACTGGCGGCAGGAAGAGTCCCCCCCTTTCCTCTCTGAACACATAAAGGTATTTATCATCCCTGCAGCTATTTACGACAACACCTCTCTTTTTAAATGCACAGAGAATGTGCACAGTTACCTGGTCATCCATGGTGTTAGCTACTGAGCGAAACCAAGAGTGAGCTAGCTCTGGGGCTGTGCTCCAAATCCAGATCCTTTGCTATTTGCTATTTCAGGAGGATCTAACTGCCTTAGCTCTGCTCCACCCTCAGGCATCACTGTGCTGCTTTCTGACACTTCTTCAGCTTCGCAGGGTCCCACAAATACAGTCTCCATTCCCCTCACTTTACTCTTTACTCCCTGGGGCCCTGCTGGTATGTTCTCACTTCCTTCCACAATTACAGTGATAGCCCCAGTTAGGCCAAGCCAAGTCTGTCTTTTTTTTTCCTCTCTCTAAATTACCCTGATGACTGTAGACATTCTGGGAGATGTATGCAGGGAGAGCAAGAGGCGGACACACTCTCACAGATCTTCTCTCTTCCTGACATCGATTGTTTAAGCACTAAACCATTCGCTGACTCTTGTGACTCTAAATAATGTGGGGCTTTTTCGAGGTTTTCCTCCCCACAGCTATAGAAACCACACTGGAGCACTAGTCTCTCTAATGCGAGGGCTTCCACCTGTGACTGTGGAGTGAGGCTGCTGCTGGTTCCATCTCCTTTTCTGCCATCACTGTTCCTGTGGTTTCTGCTTAGTTACATATTCATTTTTATAATGCAATTATCATCTTGTGGGATAAAGGAGGGGAAGACACCCTAATTAGCTGCTTTAAGCACTTTAAAACTGCGTGTGTCCACGTCTTTAAAGGAGACAGGACTGCAGAATGGATGCCGTTGCACTGTGCTGCATGTTTCCAGTGTTGAGTATTGCAGGTAACAGGATTGTACCTGCCTTGTCTGATCCACTGCCATGGCAGTAATTTCCCATTTAACTGTCACAAGTTCTGGAACCCTCTTGCTTCCTTGCACCACAAGGTATCATTTGCACTTTAGCAAAGTGAATGTAAATCATTACCCTGTTGTGCAAGCAGGGAGCTTTGACTTGGGAGCTTTTCAGAACTGCTTTATATGGAATGAACAATAACATGAATTTCAAGACAGGGTAGAAACGGGCTTTAAGCTCTCCCACACCCATTTGCCTGTCAGTGATCCTGAAGCACCGTAGTCCAGGTTCGGAGATACAGAGGCATCTTATTCCCAATGAAATTGGAATTAGGCGCCTACGTTCCCCTGGGGATCTGGTTCTTAACTGCATGGAAAGGCTGCTTTGTAACAGCAAGGAGGAACATAAATACTGGCCAAGGATGCCAAAGCTAACACCTGCTTTTTGGGAAACTGCCCTGGCATCTTTAGTGTCCACAGAGTTGTTAGGCCCTGTGGTTAAGGTTTCATCATGGTCCTTGGCTTGCTTCCCTTAGAAAGATGAAGAGCCGAGTTGATTTGAGAATATTACTCCTGGATAGTTCATTGATTCCTTCACTTGCTTTCTGAGGACTGCAGGCAGGAGTGATGCTTGTAGTCTTCCAAAGCGCACACACCCCAGTTTGTCAACATCACAAGCCAGTAGCCTTTTCCAGGTGATAACTTTCTTGGAGGTTCAGTACTAGGGCTTGGTGTCATTGCAGTTCCATGTGCCTGGTGGTGATGGCTATGTTCAGGGACGATGAAGGATGATGTGCCTGGACAGGAAGGCCGGTGGCTCCAGGAAAACTCGAAAAACGAGAAGCTTTGTTTTGTTTTAAATGCTGATTGTTTTGTGTAACTTGGGCAACTGTTTACTATTCTTGCTGTACAGGAGAGGAGGGAAGTGGATGAGTAATGCACCCTGATGAATGACTTTCCTTTGCTCATAAAGTGATAGTTACACCCTCTGTTAGATCCACTTTCATACAGTCTGTGGCCTTGATATTACCTTATGTCATCTTCCATATTCCTTTAATGCAACTTCATTTGCAGTTCAGGGTTTCAGGATTCCTCGGGGGGGTTCCAGACTTTGGCATGTGCTCTGGAAGCCATCGTTTGCCATCCCACTGCTGTCTGCAGGACAGTAGAGAGGGTATGCACCATTGGCACATTCGGCCCCGCCTGTAGTACCAGAGCTGTCACTAAGAACAACAGGGAATGCCATCCAGGTAGATTCCAGTACATCTTCCCTATATAATGTAGCATCTCCTCTAGCTTGTTTGCTACAAGGAAGAATCTGCTGTACAAAGAGAATCTAGAGATGGCGAGCATTTACTCTGGCCTCCTTGTGCTAGCAGAGCTGCCCCGACTACCCAAGCAGATTCTCCAAGTTTTCTTCAAGAGCCTCTCCTCTCCAGCATGATTTCCGTAGTCTCTTTTCTTGGCACTAGATGGTGCCAAGAACCCTCGTGCAGTTGCAATGAGTATGAGGCCTTTACTTGCTTTGTACCTCAAAGAGAAGATGCCTCTGGCTTGGTACTCAGGCTTTTCAGGAACTGTTTCCCCCAGGGGCTGTTTCCCAGATCTGCCTCTCAATCAAGGAAAAGATTTATGAAGTGGAAACATGTCACAGAGCTGGCATGAGGGGAGGGGAAGATTGTCTTCTGGGCCGTGGGTAGAATTTTCACAAGCTGTGCAATTCACAATTTGCTCTTTGGGAAGATTTTTTTGGTGTTAAGCATTGTAGCTAATCTCGGGTGCTGAGAAGTGAAACAAGAAACATAGCTGGGGATGAAACCCAGCTTTAGATATTAACTCCTCTCCAGTTCTCAAAAGCAAGTCCTCCAGAACTGCAGAACTCCTTAATTCGTCGATTTCTAATGCACACCACCTCCATAAGGGACTTCTAAACTTTGGTTCTCAATAATTCCTGGTGCCTGGAGCAGACCTTTGTTTTCCAGATCATTTGAAATGAGCAAATAGATCAAGTTTGATTTCTTTTTTTTAGCACCCCTGGTTTTGCTCTGTGGTAGATGCTATTTGCCCCGCTTACTTTTGCGGAGTAAAGGAGAAGAGCTCTGGTAGATGTCACAGTTAACATACATTGTAGTTTACTGTGACAGGCAGTTAAAAAGCCAGATCATTGCATTCCTACTTCCTGTTTTCCCTAATCTTGTTCCATTCCTGAACTTTCTTGCCTTTTATTTATTTTCTGCCTATCTCATTTCTTACCCACCTCCTCCCAGCCCTCTGGCCAACCTGCCTCGCTTGTCCTCTTTCCCTGTCCTCCAAATGACTACCCATGCAGGCCACCAGCAGTCACATCCTCTTGACATCATCCCATCAGCAAACTGTGGCTGTGCATGTGTCATGACAAAAGCAGTATAACCAGATAGGGAAATAGTGGGATCAAGTACCCCCTGAGGCCTTCAGAGAGTCACAGGGAATGGGAAAAGCTGTGGGTTGGGTTTTTTTGGTTTTTTTTTGTTTTTTTTACAGAGGAGGATCCAGCTGTTCTCGGGGGTGTTAGATCCAGCTGTCAGCTGAAATATTTAAAGGGGATATTTTCTGTATTTAAAATCCCCTTCATTCCCCCAAGCATTCCCCTTGCAATGCTGCTTCATTGCATCTCACCTGCACTTTCCACTTACACGGTGTTCTTTGCATTCCTGACTTTAGTGACTGCTCTCAGAAGCAGGTGTGGCTCTAGAAACTTCCGAAGAGAAAAGGAGGGCCCTCTTCCTGGTGAACAGACAGTGTTGGAACCAGGAAGCTGAATAAGGCTGTGCAGTTTCTTGGTGTAGGAGACCAAGCAGTGGCAGGACAGAGCCCTGCCAGTGAAGCTGTGGGGTTGAAAAGCAAGGTAGCATTAGAGTGTAGCTAACAAGAGGTAGGAAAGCAACCCATTGAATATGGGACAATCTCTGCTGCAAGCTGACTCTAAGATATAAGCCATATGAGTAGACAGATACCTGAGGGAAACAGTAGGGCTGATTCAAACGCCCAATATGCAGGAAAAGGAAATTTGACAAGTGGAGTTTGTGGAAGGGAGGGTCCTTGCTGCTGCAGGACCCCTCCTTCCCCCTGCCAGTAGTCCCATCAGGCAAGACAGATGGCACATGCATTGCTTACTTCTGTGCCAGGCAGTTATTAGAAAGCTTTATTTATATTATGGCAGTGACAAAAGATGCTGGATTTAGACTCTGAGGTTTAGGTGTGCTGTGCAGAAACGAAGAGCGCTAACTCTGAAAGAAGCAAGGTCAACACAGATAAGGCAAGCACAACAGAAAAGTAGCACTTAAAAGGGCTGGCTGGAAAATATAAGTGATTCCTTATTTCTGCATCTTTTCTCTTTCTCTCCCTACCCTTTCAGTCCTTCCGCACAAACATACAAACCCCATTTTCTTTACTAGTCATTCAAAAGAATGGAGTTTATTTCCCTAAATATTGTCTCATATTTAGAGTTGGAGTAAATTCTCACCCAAACTAAAAATTGACCCCATGATTTATTTGAACAAGCTTCCACGGCCACCTTGTAATGAGAACAGTGGTAACCTGCTGAGGAGTCCTTTGTGGTACCCTCTTCCATCAGCTGCTTTAATACCTTTTTGATTATCTCAGTGGACACAGATATAAATGCTGTGCCTTGGATCCCTCACTTGCAAGCTATCTCCATATTTTTTTTGCATTTTCTTTTTAAAATAAAAATGACTGCTGATGTTTATGCCCCTGTAATACATTATGTATTATTTTGTTTTAAGCGCTGCCTTTTGCATCCTGACAGTAACAATAAAATGTGAGTATGGGATTCCTAATACAGACAGACTAATGTTTCCACTGCTAGCCTTCCCTATCTCTTCTTTTTTTCTTTCTGCTCTCTAAGCACTTTTCTAAAGGCTCCTTTTATATTCCTAATAAAATTAGAGCAAAATACATCGATTTACTGGAAAAGAGGGTTTAGTTTTTTTTTCCTTGGTGATAGCACTTTCTTCACCACCACCCCCAAAAATGCTGGTGAATATTCCACATTGAAGACCTCCAATTTCTTCTTGGGGTTTTCTTATCAGTTCCCCAATGAATGATTTTTTTTTTTTCCCCTTGGCTGTGCTCGAGAATACTCTGCTTGTTGCCCCCACTACAGACCATTTTGTCTATGCTGATCTTCTGAGGTAATTATCTTTCATTAATGCATTTTAGTCATATCTCCAAATACCAGTAAATGGCTGGTCTGCACGTATTGGGAACTGATCTGGATGGGACCTTTTTACTCCTTTTCCATCTATAGATTGTGCAATCCATATCCTGATATCTGGCTTCCATTTTAGTGTAATGGATCCCCCCTTGCCACACTCCTCCTGTTGCCTCTTAAACCAAGTTGAGGCAGCTGTAAATTACCAGATCAAACTTGGTGGTGGTGTTATACTGATGTAGATAATCCTTCCTGAGAAACTAGTCCTATTGTGGTCAAACTGCCAAATCTCATGGTTTTAAGTTGTGCTTTGGGTTCTTTATCTCCTATAGAGATTTGGGTTGATCCTTTTTTTTTTTTTTTTTGAGCTCTCTCCCAACAGCCTGCATGTAGTTACAATAAGGGAAGGGAACGATCAAAGCCCATTGAGTTTGTTCAAACTCTGCACCACTGGAAAGCTTTCAGAACCCGTCACTGTGCTTTGGGGATTTTAAATTTCCGAGATATTCACTTAGTTATGGAATAGGCTAAAATCTGTCATGCTGATTTAATGAGAGAGTAGGGGAGGGAGGAGACACAGACACAAAAAAAAGCAATTTTCCTTGTAACAGTTGTGTTAAAATATTGATACAGATGCATAGTGGAAAAACTTAACGAGTTGTTAGTGTTAGAAATAATGCCAGCATTAGACATCTCTTGTGTGCAGAGCTTCCAAGATGGTGTTCAGCATTTCTGGGAAAGAGGTCTCATGAGAAAAGTGGAATTGCTGTACCTGGGTCAGACCAGTGACACTTCAGCCTGCTGTCCTCTTCCACGGCTTCTGAACTGTCCTATCCTTAACTACAGAAGGTAGCACTGATGGGAGCCATGGTGTGGTTAATTTTTACCAAAAATTAACTCATTATTTTTACCAAAAGCTTAGAGTAAGGTTGGGTGCTGAATGTTCCTCAGTGCTCTTTATACTGCACCTCTTACGAAGGGTATGTTTTGAGTTCAGAACCAAGATCTTGTGGTTAAGGCAGTACGCTGGCACATGTGCTATCCAGTCTTGATGCCAAACTCTTGTTGCAAGCTTTATGTGCCAGGGGTACATCACTTGTTCTGTGCATTACACTTACAATATGCATTCCACCCCCCCCCCCCCGCCTTTTTCTCCATGCAGCAGCCTTTAGTTCTGCAAAGTTGCAAACGTGACAGAAAGGGAGACATCTTTTTCATGCATTTTTACTGTTTTCAGTACTGGGATTCCCTGATTTTGATCAAAGTTTCGGCTTCTGATGTCCAGGTGCTATTGCTGCTTGGGTTCCTTGTCAAACTGAGAGGTCTTGAACCTTTCAGATGGTAAGCTTTCCTTGGGGCTATGTGGTCCCTGGAATCCTACAGCTTCACTTTGGATTTAACAAAGAGATGATGCAATGCGGGTGCATGTGGTAATGGGCACTTCCCTGAGTGACCCACGAAGTCTTTTCCAATGCTGTCCCCTAGTCTTGGGCTCTTCCACTAGTTCTTACTCCTGGAAAAGTCACTGAATTAATCCATTCTGCAGAATATAAACCAAGTGAAACTGGTTATGCTGGGCTCTGTTAATGCAGACCTCTATCCATCAGAGACTCAGCTGAGACCACTAAATCTGAGCATTCCTTTTAAGATGAAAATGAGAAAGGAATTAATTTTAATGAGTGATGTTTTTGCTGCTGCTTGCCCTGTCGTGTGTGGCCTCTGCGTCTGCAGTGTGATCTGCCATCGTGTCAGTGCTCCATGATCAAACCCCTTCCAAGAGGGGATACTTTACATGGGTTTCTGTGTCAATTCCAGTCCCTGAAGAACGTTGCCAATCCATTAAGAGCCTGGCAGCCTGTACTGGGAAATGCTAGCATGAGCAGAGAAGAGATGCAAGCCTGAGAATAAGGAGGAAGGAAAGATTAATCTGAGCAGAAATTCTGCATCCAAAACGGACTTCCAGGGATGTATTGTCTTCAGCTTGTACTTTGCAGAATGTTTTTCACCTTGCTGAAGGGCTTACCAAGAGGACTTCCTAGCAGAAGACATTTCTCTTGAGACTGCAGCACCATTCCTGTACTGCGCAGTTTGCTTGGCATACCCAACTCTTGCTTGCTAACACCTGGTAGTTTGGAGACCTGAGAAAGCTATGAGTATGTTAAACTGTGCTCTTTGGCAATCTGCTTCAAATGAAATGCTTGAGCCTTCTTAAGTACTAACCTTTTGACTATCTGGCCCTCAGTATTACTGAAGGCACTATGGCTTTGTATTGGATTCAGTAAGTATTTGTTCCTCTTCATGGTCAGAAATTAAAGACAAAAATGAACGATGCTTCTCTTTGATGAGACTGTTTTTCTTTCTGTATCAGTCTCTACAGAGAGCAAAGACTAGGAAAAACCTACTGCCATGGTATCTACTGCTGCCCCTTGTGGGAGCACTGGACTTAGAGCTACCAAAATTGTTTTGGCTTATTTTAGATTAAGTGGTCTGACACTGGTAGGTATGCAGCTCCCAAGCAGAAAGGATAGTCCTGTCCATTGGGAGTGAGGCCAGGAGAAGTGTTTTATACTAAAGAAGGAAAGTGGAGTGAGCATCTCCTCCTGTGGGCTGTATAGTATATTGAACCAAGGCTGGACAAAGGAGGACTCATAATGCAGCACGTGGAGGGCTCAGTCCAGATTCCTGTCAATAGCAAATAAATCTTCAAAACTCTTCTCACATTTGAAATGAATTGGTGTGGGAGGAAGGGCAGTAGCTTTTAATATACATCACTTATCTGTACATAGATCTACACAAACCCTTCCTCTGTGTCCCCTTATGTCAAGGCTTTAGTCTGAATTATTCCTCTTCCCCTCCCCATTATCAAAAAGGCTTCTATCTTCCACAGCTGAAATCTCTGGTTCTTTAAGCAGGAGGGAGTGATAGCTCCATCAAAAACCCACCAGGTCTCCACAGGTGGCAATGGTGATAGAGCAGCAATGTCTGAATTGAAAGAACAAGGAGTCAGTGAAGCAGGGGGATTGCTGCAGTGCACCCATTAAATAAATGATCGTGGGTAAATGAGTGGCACCATGTGCCAAGCTTTTGAAAGCTGTCTTTCTCTTTCCTGGGGAAGTTCCAACTTGATTACTGAGTGTCCTGCTTGAGATACTAACACCTTAAAAAGGAAGCATGCAAAATACAGGACACTTTTTTTTTTTTGAGAGGACAAAGCGGGGGGTGTTTTCTAGACATTTTCCCCATCTTTGCATAATTTGGTGTGAAAACTGCTTGAGATACCTGCCATGTGACACATTGCTTGTGAATAGAGACCCCCAACCTGTTTCCATTCTCTTTGCTGGCATTACATTTGTGAAGGGAAGCAGGGCATCCTTTTCTACCGGACCTACCAGCCGATCTGAGCACAGCTTACCACCAGACTCTCTTAATGAGAAGACTTCTGACTGGCGTTGCCTTCTGGGATCCCAGTATGACTGACCCAGCACTGCTGAGCAGGACGGGAATTGTGGGTTCTTGGTATAGACTGATGTATTTGGTTCCTTTCTGGCTGGGACCCTGGGTACACCCTGGGCTCGTGGGCTGGTCTCTTTTTGCCAGCTTCCCCTCAGAGCACCGAAGTGCCCCCACAAACCACATGCCCAGAGCACTCCATTCAGGTTTGTCTGTCTTCAAATCCCAGTTCGCCTGGTCCCTGAAGCGGGCTCGGAGAGCAATCAAAGCCACTGCAGTGCAATTTCCGACAGAGAATTTCCTTCCTATTTCTGAGTGAGTGTGTGTGTGTATATTTACGTGTTTAAAAAAAAAAAAACAAAACAAAAAACATTTTGGTTTTGTGCACTAAGCACTTTTGAGGGCGATATGGGGCCCTGTAATACGGAGGTTTATAACCTCCTCAGCTAATGCTCTCTGACACTCTGTTTTGATATCATTACTACATTATACTCACAATTTTTGAGTGAAAAAATACAGTACTTAGAAAGTCGAAATTCATAAATAAATTCATGTCAAACCGCACTTAATATTGATTTTGTTAGTGTTCAGATTCAATAATAAGGTACTGCGTGCATGAATATTTAAATATAATCATCATTTCTGCATCTCCTAATGGCCTCTGCTCTTCTACACTCAATTTAAACACAATTTAAAAACTATAATGTATTGAAAAATACTAGGATTTAGCAATAAATCACCATTGGGATACTCCAAGCCTTTTATAGGATGGCTCAATATCTGCTTCTCAAGGGACAGCACAATTAGATTCATGTTTTTAAACTTCTCAATTATCCATATACCATAATTTTATGTGAAAGTTTGTTTCTCTTCCTCCCCCCCTCCACCCCTGCTCCCCCTTCTCACCCCCCACCAGATACTCTCCCAGTAGGAAGCGGAGAAATCGCTAAGTGTTCTCTTAGCTGGGTTAGTATAGTAAAAAGGAGTCAAAGGTCACAGTCCTCAAACTGAATTAAATCCAGAGGCTGTCAGGGAAAGCAGAACGCTGACTCACTTAATCACATTATTTGGGGAAAAATCTAGGGGGAGGAAAGAGATAAAATGACTCAAAATGAACTCGCCAAGGAGGAAGCGGAGTTTTTATATTTATTTAAAAAGCAATATTCGTCTTTATCAAATAGACGCAGGATGGTTCGATGAGGATGGAGCTGGCTGGACATTTGCGCAGTCGCAGGCAGGAGAGCTCTGGCAAGCAGTTTTCTCCTTAGCAGGAGCAGTGAGGGGAGGATGCGGTGCCCTCGGTTCCTTCAGTGCCAGGCTGGGTTATTTATTGGTAGGGGGTGTTTCTGTAGTGCTGGTCGCTAACCCATCTGAAAACCACACCCTTGGAGGTAGGTCATTATCATTATCCTCATTTTACAGATGGGGAAACTGAGGCACTAGTGGGTGAAGTAATTATGGCAGAGCCACAGTGGGAGAGCTGGGAGCTGGTCTTCGGGTTTCTAATGCTAGAGCCTCTGCCCGAGCTATATGGCCATTTTCTCTCTCCCACCAGCATCCTCAGAGCTTGTGATGGAGAGGAAGATAAAAAGGATCTAGCATCGCAATCTAAAATAATAGTGCTAACATCTTGCGAGAGCAGTAGATCTTGATGGCGTTGGTATGGTATTGACTCTGCTGGTACTGAGAGTGGCTTGCCAGTTTTGTTGAATGGGTTGCTATCAGACGTGAGGAAATGGTCAATAGATGAAGAGCAGTGGCAGTCTGGTGTCTAATGAAGACGACATAGGTGTGTCGCTAGGTGACGCTGGCAGTGTCACGCAGAGCACCCTTGCAACGCTATATAAACTACCATGCAGGGATGGGAGTTGTAGTTGGCAAGGGATCAAAGGTGGCATGACTAACGGTGTACACCCTGATGGAGGGAGGACAGAGGTTTGCTGAGATGAGCAGGGACTGCTAACCTGTATGTTCCTAATCAAGTGTCCAGAATTCCTTCAGGCTACGCTGTATCTGACTGGGTTTTTGCTTATAATCTATATTTCACCTAAATTCATTAGAACTGTTTTCTAAGGAAGTTTACCATGTTGCATTGGAACTAATTTTTTATCTCATTCATCTGGCAAAGTGTCAGCTCCTGCTGCGTCAGGGTCACTAGCAAAGCTGTAAAGTTGTATGAATGAATAAAGCAGAAGTAACCTGTGGTAAAGTCTAACCAAGATCTCCTGTAGCCGTTCTGTGTGCCAGGCCACTGTGATTTGAAGGTCTGTTCATTTCTGTGGAAGGGGCAGACAGACATTCCGTCCCTTACTAGCCAGGAATCACTTTCACCACTCCTCTAGAGCGTTCTAGAGCTCCCTTCTAGAGCTGTTGCATTGGTCTGCAGAATACATCTGTAATCCTGATACCTAGTACTGTCCATCTTCTATTTAATAGCGAGGAACAGGGAGGGAAGGGAAGACTATTGCGACAATTATGTGGGTGCTTCTGGAGTTCAAAGGTTTTTTTTTTTTTTGGTAAATGACTGTTCATGAGCTTCTCCAAAGGGTCAAATGGTAGAAGCAAAATCTTATCTGAAGAGTGTGTGTATGGCAAATGCAGTTCATTATATGGATTTCACTAGTGTTTCTGTGGATTACATCTTTGAATGTATAGAAATAGTGTTAGGAAGCACCTGGATCTGAGCGTTTGGGAATGCAGTATTTGCACTGTTGGGGGACCGCTGGCATATGGCACTTGAGCTTCTTGGAAGCTGCTGGTGAATGCCCACCTTGGGGAGTGGCAGATGTGTTCTTGCAGATGGAGGTGGAAATTCCAGAAGAGCCCCAGCAACTCTCCAAGAGGCGTGAGAAAAGGCCATCAGAGGTAGCCAGGGAAAAAAATGGCAGCAGAAAGTATTGAAGCTTTTGCCTGTTTGTCCACTTGCAGACCCTGCTTACCCACATGTGATGCAGCAGTAGGAATTTCCTGTGCTGCTTGACGTGGTTGTGCCTTTCCATTTATTTCCCCGGTGTCCAGGATACCCCCGATGCTGCTCCCATTGTAAACCCATGGTTTTATTTTCAGGACCATCCTCCTGTCGCAGCACACGGGAGGGGGGGTGAGTTTAGCGCTCAGGTTTTTTTGTTCTTCCAAAACCACCGGCCAGCCGGGCCGACACCCTGGTGGGGCACGCTCGCCCTGGGACACGGTGGCCGCTGGAAAGCTTTGGCTTGTCGGGAGCGGAGAGCGCAGCCTGGCCCGGGAGCGGAGCGCAGCGCCCGTCGCCTGCAGGTGGCGCCCTGGCCTTGCGGCGGGCGGGGGCGCGGAGGAGCCGGCGGGCATCCCGGCCGTGCGGGGGTCAGCCCGGTACCCGCGGGTACCAGCTGAGCATTGTTTCAAACAAGTGCGAGCGGTGAAAAGCCACTGGTATCCGTGGACCGTCCCAACAGATGTCACCAACAGATCTGTATTGATTGCCGAGGGTGGTGCCTTGGCGGTGGTGGAGGCAGATGGCACGTTGTCTAATAAGCACTGAGCGCTGCTGGCAGAGTAGTGAGGAGTGTTTGGACCAGTGGGACAGCAGAGTGGCATAATGCCATGGGCAAGTGAGCGGCATCTTTGACATCGTTGTCCTCTCTGCATTCATAGCTTCTTTTCTGGCTGTGTGAAGCCTAAATTCCTTCATCTCCTCCTTGAACTTTTTGCTTTCCTTCTGGTTTCCTGTGCTAGCCCCACTCTCTTCTGTCTCATTTCTGTTTGCTGCTCTTACCCCTTTTTTTTTCTTATTTGATGCTCATGCCTTCACCTGGCATATTTTTGGCTACCAGTAGCCTTCCCTTCATGCTTATACCTCACTAGATCACGTTGGGTAGGAGAGGGAGTAAAGACGAAGGCCATTGCTGCTGGCTCTAATAGAAGAGGGTGGGGGTTATGCTAGACCTGAGAAAAGGCCTATGGATCACCTTGGATAAACATCTTGGATTCCAACCGTGGTGACAGAGACTCATCACTACTCAGCAGATTGGGGTTTTGAATGTTATCACACTGTTGCTTCGGTTGTCAGAACGGGAGACAACATGCAGCGCTGCTGTGCAGAGGACTGCATGGGCTGACGTATGAACTGCAGTAGTTGTGAGCACGTGCATCCAAGCACATCAATGCCTTAGCTCTAAGGAGTGCTAGGTACATTAGTAAGTGCTTATATGTGCTAGAAATTCTATTTATACATCAGGAATGCTCAAGAATGGCTACTCATCTCCTAGCTTCCCACTGTCAGGTACACATGAATGAATCAAATGTTCATTATTGTATGCATATAAATTCTTTCTTTTTTTTTTACTATCTGTTGTGTGGCAACTTGGATGCCACAGTGGGCTCTGAAATACTGAGTTTTTCAATGTGAACCAACTGTAGATTATGGACAAACAAAGGAGATATTCTGGCATGGTTGCTTTGCTGATAATTTTTTTGTTACTTATATGGACTGGCTGTGTTTCCAGGTGCCAGATTACATTGTGCCTAAATTCCTCTTTTGAAGGAAGATCCCTTTGCTGCCTCCTGCAAAAAGTGACCCAAGCTCAGCACCTCCAGCTTCATTTAGTGGCATCACATGACACCATCCTCAGCAGTGCAAAACCTGGAGTTACATTCATTAACCATGTATCCACCAGCTGAAGACCACTATTAGAGCCCCCAGTGCTACCTGCTGCCGTTTTTCTTGTTGATCTGTCTGAACTAAATTTGATAATCAGAAGAAATATGGCCAAAGAAATACACTGAAGTGTGAAGGGTGGGTCCCTTGATCTTTCAGTTGTGATGCAATAATCTTTTACTACATAAAGGTAATGAACAGTTGTGAGTTCCCCTTCCTGTGATAAGGGCTTTTGACTTCTCCCTACTTGTTATTGTAGTTTCTGGATTAGGAAAATAGCTTGACTCTCTTTCAGAACCTGACTATAATAGCCAAAAATCTGGACTGAGGTGCGGCTCCAGGAACTCTGTTTGCAAAGGGGAGAAACCCCTGAGCGTCTGTAGAAGCTGACTCTGCATTTGCCCTGAAAGCTTCTATTTTCCAAAAAAGGGAAGGGCAAAAAAAGCCTTGAACACTGATTCTTTGAAAGCTGTGAAACTTAGAACAGGTGTGAGCACAGGCAGCTGCTGGGGTGCTGTGTGCAGATATTCCTGCTAATGCCTCCTTAGAACTTAATCTCTGAAACCATCTGCTTATGGTGAGCACATGTCCCGGGGGCGTGGGGGGGGCAAGAGTCAAATCCAGCAGCCCTGCAACTTCTTTCACTGTAGCCTGAGTTAGAATTTTGAACAGTAGAATAAGCTCAAGTTGTGTGTCAAGAGGCCTTATTCTCAGCTTTTATGAACCAGGAAAACTCTAGGGTCAGTTCCCCAACTTCAGGGTGGTTACTGTTGATTCTCAGATCAAGATCTGGCTCATGACCATCTGAACAAAAACAACACACAAGCCAGATTTTGGAACTGTCACCGGCAGAACCCTTTGACCCTGCAAATACGTGGGATCAATTTTTCTTACTCGGGGTCTCAGTCTGAACGAGATCAGCTAAAACCTCCAGCAGAATGCCTGACTTGCATTACTCTGGTTTTCCAGACTGAAGTCACTAGGAAGTTGAGTAAGTCCTTTAAGTTGTAACCTTTAGCGTAGCTATCCAGATAATCTCCCACGGAGCCTCCAACAGTTATCTCTGAGTAAATCACTTCCCTTCCTCGTGCCATTTTTCTCCTCCTGGTTCTTTGCTTTTTGACTTCAGGGGAGGCAGCCTCTGCTCCAGGGTCACCATTCGTTACGGTGCTAATAGGGGAATCAAACCCACCCGCTGCTTCTTGCTGTGCTGCTTGCTTTTTACCTGTGGACACTTGTTTGCAGAGGAAAAATTGCTCTCAGCCGCTGACCTATTAATGAAAAGCTAGTTTATCAACTTTGGCAAAAGAAGAAAGCAGTATTAGCCACTGTTGCCCTGTGACTGCCAGAAGCTGCGTGGTGACAGGAATGGGTCATACTTCAGCCTGTGACTGAAGGGTCCCCAGCTTCAGAGAGACATTCAGGGACTTCCCCTACATTTGGTGCTGGCCATAAAAAATTGATCATCCTTTGTTACAGCTTCACTTCTGTCACTTTCCATCCCAGAGTCTGTTTTTTACAGAAAACAAGCTACATTCATCAAAAATGACAGAACACAGACTTAATGTAATCATGTATGGGAACATGAATTGCAAATGCAGAACACAAACACTAAAATGTATTTTCCATTACCGCCACAAAATGAAATAATCATGAACATTTTCCCCAAGAATGAGAACACATGTAGAGTACACTGACACCTCAAAATCTGCTGCCGTGCCCTGGCCTCAGGTGCAGGTAGGCTTTGTGTCTATCAGCAGGGCAGAGATCTGTTAGTATCAGAAGAGGTTGCTGTCTCATAATCCTCTCCGTGGAAACTTGTGTTGGTTATAAGTTACAGCAGTTTCTGCAGGCTCATTTGGGTGACCTTCTGGTCATCTCTGGTTGTTAACGATCTCATGGTACTCTTAAGCATAACTGAACAGAGTTACTGGAAGAATAGACAACGCTGTATTGCTCTTTAATTCTAGTTCCTACTTCCAACTGCTGTTGGATCACTTGCTGATAACCTCAAACAAGTCCTCTCACCCCTGCCCTGCTTTCATACATAAGCTGCAAAAACACAGATATGCCTATTTAAAAAAAATCTGTTAACTGATTTAGAGTTGGTACAGGACAACATGTTAATCAAATTCTTCCTTTCCCTTGCAGGCGCACTGGACCACAGTTTTGCCATGCTCTGTTGAACATCTGCTGTACTGTGCTCCAGATGTGGCTGCGTTTCCCAGACAGGTAAGGTTATGTCTGCCTCTATAACTGATTCTTTTATTTGTTTGTAACTTGCTTTAGTATCAGAAATGTAAGTGACTGGATTATCTCTATTGATTAGGGTGTCAGGAGAGGCAATGAAGAATGGTGATAGAATTGGGAATAACCAATCTGTAAACTAAACTAGTACTCGCTCAGTTATTTAGATTATATTAAACATATGCCAGTTCTCATCCAGCCTGTACTTGCCACAATTCTGCAAATACAAAGCCACTAATAAGGGGTGTTGGAGCCTGCCCTGCTGAAGGATAGTTGGATATGGATCATGATAATGTCTGGAAGGGAAACTACTAGTTTGATCAAAGCCTTGTACTCAGACAGCACTGAGTGCTGATGGAATGATATAGAGAGAATAAGGCAGAAAGACAGAGGCTGGTTTACATCTCAGCCAGCAGAAGCTGTTATGAGGGACTTATTGATCTCTGATTCAGCCACAGGCTGTGGGTTAAATGATGGGATGTATTTGAAGAGACTGGTCTAACTGCGCCCAACAGGAGGTGCTGAAGAGAAGAGCATATGGTGCTGGGGCGGACTTTTTTCCCCACTAAAGAAGATGTGACCCTGTCACAAAGGGAAGAGGGAGAGATTTTATTCTAGATGAATTCAAATGATGTCTTTGCATGAGAGCAATTCAGATTATAAAAAATACATAAAACAAATAGACTCAGCAGCTGTAGAATCCGAGAGAAAATCTGGATTTGGAAGAGATTCTTAACTTTTTTTGTACCGTAAGAAAAAACATTTGGTCTTATGCATCTTTCCAGCTGTTTATGCATAGTCTGTGTCCTCTCTGACGAGTTTGCTTAAGAACCTTCATAGACATGTTCATATGGTCATAGAAATGCAATCTCCTTATATATATGCACATATCTGCACACTCTTGCAGATTGGACACACTTTATGTGCATGTACATCATCTCATTGAAATGAACTTCCTCTTTGAATTAATGTGCTTATATGCATATACATCAGTATGTCCCAAGGTGCATATACGTATCTTTGTTCATATTCCCATATATGCATGAGGTGATCAACATAGTCAAATTGAAAAACTAAGTTATTCCAAATCTGTGTTATTTCTCATTTCGTTCCCAAGGGGTAAATGGACCTGTTCCAAATGAAAGGTAATCTTGGGACCTGAAGTTTTACGTTTCAGCGTATAGTGTCATTTTAACACTCTGTACCATAGACCATAAGCTCTTCAGGGCAGTTAGTAGATTCTCTTCTTTGTTTATGCAACAAAGGCGATGTCAGACTGTTTAAGACTTTAGGTGCTAGGACAGTGGAAATAATTAATAAAAATGGTCAGATTTTATGGAAAGATGAGATGAGCTAGGCAGGAAGGACCCGCAAAGAACCTGCAAAGCCATCCATATAAACTTGTGTAGAAGGTTTGTCACTTTTTTTCTACTGAGTTGGAGTACTTCTCTACAACTTTGAACATGTACCCATTTCAGTGTTTTCTTTGTGTGGCTCAATATCTGGCAAACATGGACACTACATACTTTTCTCTGGAGCTAACATACATATGAATACGTAGTAAAAAGCCCAAACATTTTCAGAAAGAACTCATAAACATTCACGTAATATGTCAAACATGTCATCGCTGCAGGTAGACATCTATGTACAGCATATACATGGCATTGGAAAGATGTGTGTTATACGTACTGAAGTTTGTGTAAATATGTAGATTTTATACTGTGTATATTTAGCCAGGAGCATACGTACAGGTATTTATACAAGCACTGGGATCAAGTAGTCCAGTACAGATAATATGTACGCACCTTCCAGAAGAGGGCATCTGTCTCCCAATGCACGCAGCCTTTCTTAACCCATGGCCCCCAGCCTCTCGCACCTGGGCACTTGCATCTTGCTTGCCAATTTGAGGTTAACAGTGCCAGCACAGAGTGAAATATTAAGGCAGCCGCTTGAAATTCAAAGTGTTTCTTTTAATTAATGGGTGGATGCCACAAGTTGATCCAATCCAGCTCTTAAATTAATCTTAATTACATGGATTTTGTAACTTTGGCATTAGCCAGCCACACAAAATATGTATTTCATAATCCTAGAAACGGGTGAAAAAGACTGCTGCTGAGCTGAGAAGTCAGCTGATGATGTTATCAGCCTCCATGGCTGTGGGTGTAAGTGTCATTGGGGTGTGTCTGAGATCATATCGGCAATACCAAATTAATTCACTCCTGCAAATATCAAAACAAGCTTTTTTGCCGGCAAGTAGGGAATAGGCAAGAGACTTCTGAGCTGCTATATTTGGAGTTTTTATGCCATCCGGTGCTGATACAATAAAGAACAGAAGCATCAGGGAAGGGGAGTTGGTGATCTATCCTGTTTGGTAATGAGTTTTGAGTGTACACCCAAAGAATGCTACTCAAGCCTTTAGCTGTTCACATTATACTTGTTGATTTAGACTGGGAACCAGGAATTCTGCCTTTGTAGCTCTGCCATTGGCTTCCTGTGTGTGACTGGTCAGGGGGAGGGAAGCTTTCTATCCCTGTGCTTCTCTTTTCCTTCTCTGCGTATTTGTTTGTTCAGACTTCTCTTTTTCTGGATAGAGCTGCCTCTTAGTATGTGTCCATTCAGCATTATATGGCATCTAGGTGCTACTCTGCTACAGATGATGATAATGGATAAATTGAATTATCTCAGGAGAATTGATACTGGTACTCTCTGTTAGGGATGATGAGCATCCAGGATCTCTCTGAGCATCCATCATGCCAACTTTAAATAGAAAACAGAGCTGGGAATAGATGGTCAGGGATATTCATGGCAAATGCAGACACACAATTTCCCTAACCAGTCACTGCATATTCTTTAAACAGGAAGCAGAGCCTTGGCTCTCCCCAGGGATTGGTATTCCCTTGGGATTAACATTGCTGCTTACTGGTTTACACACCTGCTTCTGCAGATGAGAGTTAAAACATTATGGATAAAACTGGGAGCAGGCACAATTGCAAGCTATTCTTTAGTCTTCTTGCTCTAAATCTAAATCAGGAGAAGAGCAGAGTCTTTATATAGCCCGGAATGACTAGTTGTGAAGTGCATTTGCGAGCCTTTTCTCTGTCACTACTGCAAAACCAGGAGGGTGGCGGAAGACTAATGAGAAAGAGCAGATCTGTTTGTGTGTAAGCACGTTTACCTATGGAGAAACATGCTGCTGTGCACAGATGTACATACAGGCACAGTTGTGCACACCTGTAACTTTTATTTGTGCTTCTATAAGCATCGTTTTCTCACTTAGTCTACAATATAGGCATCTGAAATCTTTGCAGAAATAATTTTTCTCTAGAATAGGCTCGTAAATGCTAATTGTATGTCTGACCTGTGAGTTCCCTCTCTGTATGAAATACTTGTTTGAAGGCAGTCCCTCCTTATTCTTACAAACTTCTTTGTATTTGGCCAATCTTCTACTGCTGATATACTGCTGTCTTTCTGGTTAACAATTTTACCTTCTAAAGCTTTTCCTGAAGTTGCTTTGCAGGGCAAGGTTAGTTTGGGTGTCAATTTGAGGGGTTGTTTTCATAGTACGTTTGGAAACGTAAGTGGGAAAATGTTAAACCTCATGTCAATTTGCCTAATTGATGGGAAACTTGATTGTGGCCAGGGAGGAGTGGATTTCCCTACTTTGGTCTTATGAATAATTCGCTCATCTGAAAAGAGAGAAAAATCCAGTAAATCCTGGCAGCCAATGCAACTATCCTCACAGGCTGAGATCCTACCAAAATACAGAGAAAAAACAAGGAAATTATGTGCCTGACTCCCTTGGGACACTTTGTAATGTTGAACCTGTGTATTTTGTTTTGGTTGGAGCTGACGGAGTCTTCCGTGGAGTCAAATTATTTTGACTTCAATTTTGCCAAGTTTCTTGTGCTTTTCTCCAAAGCACGTTTCTCAAGCAATGGTAACAGAATCTGGCTTAGATAGACTGCTCCTGAAATCCAGTATCATTTCTGTGATCCTGAGATACTAGAACATGCTCACTTTTGCAATTTTTAATCTCCAAGGCTTACTGGAGTTGGTGTGACTTGAATAGGAATGACACAGAACTTCCTCAGTTTTCAAATTTGAAAACCTTTAGATGTCTGAACTCATCCAAAAATGGGGAGGAAGCCAGCAGGCAAATGGAGAAACCTTTCCAGCTTTCAGTGTAGGTAGGAAACAGAATGAGTTAATGTTGGCCCAAAGGGCCACAATAAATAATGAGAGCTCTTCCAAGTATATCGGGGGAAAGAAATACGAGAGAGAAGGTAAGCCCATTAATAAATTAGGAGAGAGCTGGAATCAATGGTGATTCTAAAATGGCTGAGCTACTTAACTTTTTTTTTAATTGGTCTTTAAGAAGAAAAATATAGAAATGGAATATGGACCATTAGGAAGTAATGAGCATCTTGGCACCCTAGCTGTTGATGTAAAGCAGATAAGGGAACACTTGAAAGAATGGATAGCAACAAATCAGCAAGTCCAGCTGATGAGCATCCTGGGATGGTTGGCTGCTGAATTCACTGAACTGCTGGCAGGTATTTTGAAAAGTTGAGGATTAAACAGGCAGGTCCTTCATGGTAAGTCCACATCAGCAGTTCTAGAACAAAGGCCAGCCTTACAAAGCTATCTGGAGTGATCCCTGCAATTACCACTTTACACAGCCCATTGCATTTTCAGTTTGAACAGGTGCTAAGATGGGGTACGTGAGTTTAAAGAAGCGTAAGTTTAGAAATTGGCCAGACTGACAATCAAACTAGATAGTTCCTTTGCTTCACATAATTAAAATTACCACTTTTGTCTTCTCAGTGAACTTGCACAAGTTGACCAGAGCAGACCCAACTGTACCAGGGAAAACCCACCTAATAAATTTACCTAATGGTTTGTGGATTTCAGTTTAGCTTAACGTTCAAAAATGCAGCTCCTTCAGAACAGTCTACCAGATGGATCTCTACTGGTGTAAGCTTTCTGCTGTAAGACTTCAGGCCGCTCTGATTTTTCCTCCAAATGAATTTTTTGAAATTTCAACCAACCTTGTGCTGCTGCTGAGGCTGAACTTAGTCTTTTGTACCTGTTGTTCAAGTTGCATCTTTGAGGTGAAGTACAATAGCATAGGCTAAGCAGGTCAGGGTACGTTCTAGAAACTCAAAATGACAGGCTGTCTCTGCTGATCCAGAAGGGCTAAATCCATTCTTTGAGTATGGAATCACTCAGTAGGCATGTCACCTCTCTATAGGGATAGGTCTGTAAACAGGAGTGGAATCTTTCCTTTAGAAACCTGTGGGATTTCCACGTCTGCAGAGAGGATCCTTGCCCTTTCTCCTGATTCTTTGTCAGGACTTATGGAGAAAATTGGTAAGCAGAATGTAATGAGTGGTATCACTGGATAGTATTCCCATTACAAAAGGATTTCTCCTGTAAAAATGTCTATGAAAGGGCAATGCTTGCCAATGTGGAGGAATTGGCACTCTAAATACAGTGACAGCGGAAAGCAGTGTATGAGCACTTTTCAAGATGGAAGATCTTGCTGAGCTGCCGTGTAAGCTGGTATAGCATGTTGTAGGCTGGTGCTCTCAGCCTAGAACTAGTTCCGTGATCTTTTTTTTTCCCCAACAGAAAGAAATACGAAACATAATATGAAGCACTTACACAGATAATTTACTTAAGGTCTTATGAATGCCTTTCTCTCAAGTTTACTGAATAAACCACCCAGCAATACAGAGCTTCCCCAGATGATATTGTTTCAGGTGAATAAAATTTTGTTTCCCACATTTTCTTAACAATTGTACAGGCTTTTGCCTAAAGTTATCTTTGCAGGTTAAAAGGCTAGAGCTGGCTTTTATCCTGTAGTAAGACCTGTTCCCTTTCCAATTTTCTTCCAAATGAACGAATTCTATTTGGTATATGGTTTTACAGAATTCTGAGCTAGCCCTGAAAGCCCCTGCTCAGGGAAGAGCTATCCAACAGCGGAGCTGCAATCTGGAGCCTGTTAGGAGCCCCTGGTCACTGACCCCAGGGATCAATGAACGCCCAGCCAGGATGGCTTGCTAACTGCGCCTACCCCTGTTGTCAGTTCCGACATGGATAGGGACAGTGCACTGTGTGTGATGTCCTTCAGAGTGTATAGCTGAGAGATGCAGTGGAGGGTAACTCTCCCCAGGTATTTGATACCTTGATTGTGTAGCGTCTTTTCCATTTGCAAATAATGTATGGAATACATTAGCACAGAAGCTAAGATTCTTCAGCAGTTACATTTCAATTGTCTGTCTGTCTTTCTAATTTCTCCTCCTACGCACCTTCTTTATACCCCCCAGTGATATAGAAAGCTTAGACTTAAATGATTTCAGTGGGTGAGAGGCAGGAGGTGGGGAAGGAACTAATATGAAAATTACTTTAATTTAACAGTCTGTCACTCACACTGGCCCAAAGGAACTCTAAGACCATTATCAGTGACCCTACTAGCCACACTACTTCTCCCTTCCTCAAGCATCAACTTGAACTATTATACGCATTTACGGGTGAGAGCATACTTTCTTCCCTACCTGCATGTTAAGAGGTAAAATAGGGAAATGTTTGTTGATGGAGGTTGAGGACACTATGGATATGAAGTCTCAATTTACCCTTGCACAGTAAGTGCTCAGAGGACTTGATAGCATTGGTGAAGTCTAGGTTTAGTTTGCATTTAAAACAGGGGTCCGAGAGGAAAAAATCATCCCTGTTTGTGGTCACTGAGGAAGCAGTTCTGCGCTATAATTATTTATTAATATACCTGTTGTGCTAACGCCCAAGAACCCAAACCCTGGTGTATTAGAGAAGGCTCTGTAGCAGAGGTTGAATAGGGACACTCAGCTGTCTCATCTCTTCAGTAATGGAGCCCTGGTTCAAGACTAAGGCTCCTAGATCCCACAGTAATGAATGTAATTAGTTCTAATAATGGGTGAGGTGATACTGTCAAATGAGACATGGGAGGGTTCAGTTGGGTTCTTAGGGCCCTGTTCTTGTTTATGCAAAAGTCCTTTTACACCAGTCTGGCAGTGCAAAGAGGTCTGAAAGATGAAGTGGAAAGTTAGGAGGCTACCCTATGGGTCTCTGCTCATCGGACAGAGCTGGAGGGAATCAAATACCAAGCAAATACAGTGGACTAGAATCTCCACTCGTGTAAATCAGTATCACTCCTTTGATTGCAGTGAAGCTATGCTGATCAAGGCCAGCTGAGGACTTGATCTAGGGAATAAATGATTTTTGCCCTTAGTCTGTCAGTCCAAAGCCAAGTCCTTTGCAAGTCATGTCCCATTCAGTGTTAGAGAAGGTCATATTTCGCCTCCTTCTCTCCACCTGGGCTGTCCCCTCTCCTCTGGATAAACAGTATTTCCCCATTGCATTCCCAGTCCCTCACGCTTCACCAGAATTAAATTCATCATTCATTTTTTATGGTTTATACATAGCAGTAATTTATGTTTTCAAATATATTGAGGTCACACTTTAGCAGAAAAAGAGTGTTTCACATTTAAATTGAAGGCATGTTCGTTCCATTAAACGGAGATGTTTTGGATAATTTTAAAAGGCTAAAAGTAGTAGAAAGTAACATTAAAATAAAATTTGAGAGATGTAATTACACCTAATCGTACCATAAAATAATCAATACTGCATTACATTATTTCTGACTTCCCCAGTTATAGCCTTTTTTTGTTAAGCTTTTGAATATTGATGAGGTCAGTGGGGTCGCAGTCGACTCTCTGAGGTCTAATGGAGGTGGAATTAAGGTGATGTCCTCTCCTATTATATCTGCACGGGGAGGTGAGCTCTATACTTTCTCAAACTGGGGAGATAACATGGCATCAGAAGCCAATACCTCGGCAACATTTCTTGAGCAGAGATTAGGCTGTCAGTAACTGCTGACTGGGAAGCTGGCAGTGCTGTCTCCCCATCACAGACCCACTCAATTATACACGCCAGGATGCAGAGGAAATGATGTTCACGTCAACCGAGATCATTAACAGCTGGAGACCAGCGTGTGTGAGGCGACAAGAACCAGTTCCTTCCAGTTTAGCCAGGGCTTTCTGTGTTGTCTCTGTTCTCTGTGGGAGACAGAAAAGGGGTTTTGCTGCAGCTGTTTGCTTCCCTTCTCCTTCTCTGCCCCTTCGGTCATACCCCTCCACCTGACACATACCTCACTGTTAACACAACAGCCCCCTCTGACTGGATTGCAAAGCATTCGTCCTTCGCCAGCCTGTATGGATGTGGACACACAACACACCAGAAAAAGCTGGGCAGCTGCTGGACTTCGGTACAGATGTTTGGTCTGGGACATAATTTACACCTGTTTGTCCCAGCAGGTACAGGTCGGTCGGCATCTGAGTGAGCGTGTCTCTCTGAATGTGAGCTCTTGGTTTGAAAGGGATCCTCTTTGGTCCTGGTCAGTACTGTTCTTCGTTAGGGATCTTGTAGCCATCTGTGGGTCTCCATTTGGGAATTCCTTCCTGTGTAAAGAAAAAAAATTACTCGCAGGGAGACAACGATCTCTGGCTTCCCTTGGATCAGCATGTACCCCTCTAACTACTTTCATACTTTGGGCTGGGCAGTCTTTGGCATTTAAAGCAAGAGACTGAAGACTGGGTGACCCACATTCTGCACCCAAATTTCTGATAATGCACTGTTTTGTGCCTTCCTGCAAATGGTTTAGAATTTAACCTAGGGAAAGGCATGGGATCTGAGGAGACATTCAGCAATACTCTTAGGGTTTGTATTTTGCCTTCTGTGCCCCTGTTTCTCCACCCATACAATGAGTATAAGGTTCTTTTTATGGAAGTCTGTTCTGTACAATGGAGGCAAGAAAAAGGTTTCTTTGCTTTTGATAAACCCTTTGAAAAAGGCAACGAAATGTCATTTTTTTGGATTCTGATCATAAATATCAAGAAGGATGGAATTTTAAAACAGGCCCAAGTAGAGCAGTACCACTGCATTATCCATTTCACATTGCCACAGCATCCTCAGATTACAGTGCTCATAACAAAAGGAAAGATAACGAGCAGGCCCCTATCATTACCATTAATAATAAAAACGATATAATGTATTTTTAAAACTTTCCTTAATGCAATACCAGCCCAGTCATCCCAACACTCAAATTATCACATCTTCCCAAATATATATATATAAATACATAGACGAAAGTGTCAGCAGGGGAACGTGCAAAAAACAATTTAGATGCTGGATCTTCCCCATCAACTCTGTTTCCACAGAGGGGCCAGTCCCCTCCCATTACCCTTTCCACACAAACCTAGCCACTCCCTGGATTTGCTGGCTGCCTATCAACTTATTCCTTCCCTTACAGCCAGTGCTGGCCCTGGGGTCTGGCTCTGTGTGCACCCCTCCACCCTCATCAATCCTGCTGTGCCAATTGCCAAGGTATTTTCCTAGTACCTATTCCCACGTACACCAAACTTTCTACTTTCCCCTTCTCCTACCCCCTTCCTTTTACTCCACGCACCCCATTTTATGCCTGATCTTGAAATCCAATTCTTAAAACTCATGGTAGAAGGTGGAGATTTGCCCAAAAGCAAACTAACTGAGGGCCTCCCTCTATCGCAGACACAAGACAGCCCCGCTCTTCTGATTAGACTGAATTGCTTTCAATTGACTAACATAACAAGCTACTGCTGCTTTTTCTTTTTTTTTAAATTTGAAAATGGAAGGGACACTATTAGGAAATTTACATTTGCGAATATGATATTTAATTAGCAATATTAATAAATTAATAGAAGTAAAGAACCTTGTCGAGACTCCAGATTAATAAAACATGCTCTAGCTGAGTAAATGAGGTGAGCCAGGGATGTGAATGCCTGTAGAGGATACAGGGGAAATCTCACTCACTAAATACCCCTTAAACAAAGGATGAGGGGCAAGAGTGAATTGGGGCAGGGCTTTTTTCTGTCTTACAGTACCTCTCACACACACTAGCCCTTTCCCTGTCCTTCCACAACACTTATACAGGAAATTAAGTACAGCTTTTCTGCCCACCTTCCCCTTTGCCCTGCCAAGATGTTGAATGAGTCAGGGGTGGGTGTGAAGGAGAATCCATACTTGGAGCTGTAAGGTAACAGGACAGCAACAGGGCAAATGCTTAGAAATGTTTGGTCAGATCCACAGAAAGTGATAAAGGAGACTTCTAACATTTTCTGATCTGATCCTCTGCCAAACATGGAGCACAGACTCTGATTTAGCTATGACTGTACCCAGCTTGGTCTCTCCAGGACACTTGCAGGGTTTTGCCTCAGAGGGACCCTCAGTCCGTGGCATTTAGTGCAGGTCCACGGGGAAGGTGATGTCTCAGCATTGAACCGGGAAGGGAAGCAGCACAGTAATGTCAATGTGGGCTCAGCTGAGAAGAATGACCACATTAAGCAAAGGTCTGACACAGCATGAGATAAACTGCTGTGAGGTTCACAGGGGTCAGTCCCAGCTAGGTGTCCCGGTCTTAATGTGCGTCTGTCGCTGCTTTGAATCTCGGGTGCTAACTCAAACTGGGGTCAGTCCTCTACCACTCACTGATCTACCAGTCTGCAAGGCTCTCTAGCATATGCTGCAGTTTAGGCATATCTGATTTGGCGGCAATGTTTCTGTGCCTCATCTACCCTCGTAAAAAATCCTATCTTTCCTGGACTCAGCAGGGCAGTGGATGCAGAAGAATGTGGTACAGTCCTTTCCCATACTGCTGCATTAGTGCAGACAATGGTTCAGAGACTGGGGCGTCGGGACTCCAGGGATCCAGTCAAACAGGCGACTGCCAGGTGACTTCAGTGACTTCATCTGTTATGAAATCTGGGACAGGAAGGGGAGAATGTGGCACTCTGTAGCCAACAGAGATGTGTGGAGAAGCCTTTGCAGTGTGACAGCAGAGAATCACCAGCTGTATGGAGATACCTTAGCTGGTGAAGTACTCCTATGTCTGTGTGCAACAACCAGTACAGCTTCTTACCTTGATCCCCGGCTCAGGAGTGAGAGCAAAGGAGAAGCAGGCCCCTCGGGAACCAAGCTAGCAGTCAAAGCAGTAGCTCTCCTAGGGCCAGTGTGACATTCACACACATCACTGTGAAGTCACGCTCTCCCGCAGAGCATGGGAGAGGTGATTATTTATTAATGTACAGAGCACTGTCCCCATGCATCACTCTGCCTTGCTCTGCTGCAGCCTCAGCAATGAAGCGCTGGGACACCACAAGCCTGTGGCGCTCCCTGTGCACATGGGGGGCAGATGTCTCAGCACCTGGGAGGGACCCCAGAGAAAGGCAATGATGCTGGAGGAGGAGAAGGCAAACACATGAATTGTCTGGCATAATGTTGAGGTTTTTGCAATGCCTTCTGCCTGCCCAGCTCTCACGGATCAGCATGAGACTCAAAACCAGCCAGCCTGATGCTCCCTGTGCCTGCCCTAGGAGCCCAGGGTGCTTTTCAGCTCTGACATCGCTTAGTGGGTAAATCTCTCGGTTTCTCTTCTGCATATTGGGGATAGTAGCACATGTGGGACATTTGTGTGGTTCATCCTGCACTGTCATTCCTCCCTTCAGTGCAAAGTGTGTGGAAAACAGTGTAGGCCCTTACTCCAGGAGAGGGGGAAGCGCTTCACTTTGATGTGAACGACAAGGAGGACAGGCAGGGCGCAACCAGTTTCTTTCTAAAATTGAAAAAAAGGAGGATAATGAGAGGGATGTGACTACCTTGCCTGATCGCACAGTGGCTCAGCTGCTCTACTCCCTTCTCCAGGGATGGCTTGTCCCCACTATGTGGTTTGTATTACGCTCCTGATGCCGACACCTCCACTAATTGTGGGAAAGTTTGCTATTGGAATGGCATGTACACAGGCCTCCTGGGAGAGGTGGAGTTCCAGCAACAATTAGGAAATGGCAGAGATACTTGGGGACTCTGGCTTGAAATGCCACTCTTGGTATAGTGACAAGTGTATGGTAGGTGTGGCAGAAGAAGAAAAAAGAGAAAAGTTGGCTTGGGTGGGGTGCAGGGAGTAGAGACGGGTGAGGAAGGCATGAGCTCATAGATGTAGGCAGGAATGGAGCTCGGCAGCATGTGGATGTGAAATATGCATTGGGATCATCTTGGGATAAAGGAGAAGTCCCAAGTGTAGGCAGTCATTAATCTTGGAGATGTGGGCCATGATGAGGCATTCTGAAGCTTAGCCCCAAGGTGGGGCTGCCTTTGATGGCAGCGAGCACATACACAGGCTCTGGGGCCGTGCCTCCAGCGAGCAAGGGCAGCTGCCTGGGAACCACCTCCTGATTCACCCGGGGTGGTGGGCACTTACTGGGTATTCCAGGGACTTTGGCTTTGGACAGTAAGGCTGCCTTGCTAAGGGTCTGCAAGGTCAACTATGTGGTCTGCAGGGAGAAGGATGGTGCCCATTTTACCCCCCGCAGATTGCAGGTTTATAGCCCTTGGGTCTTGAGCTATGGAGACCCAAGGCCTTTGTAACATGTTTTCTATCTGCAACGGTTGGTCTTGCCTTTCTTCTCTCCTTCTCATGCATGACTTACGAAGCACTAGGAAAATTCAATAGAAAATTTGAAATACCTGGACAGGGTCTTTGTGTTCAGAGCCCATTTCTGTGCCTGGCAAGAATCCTGAGAAAGAAATCCTGAGCCCTGCACGCTGCCCCAGGCATTGCTGCTTATCGCCCTCTGTGTGGGCCTGATGCATCCCCAGAAGCTGGCATGCACCGTGTAAGCTCCCACAGACATGTTGCTCTGCCACTGCATCTCCTTCCTGACCTGCTCTTCCTGTCCTGGTGCTTTCTTTAGCTCAGCTTGCCAGGCAGGGTGCTGGTTTTCTGGAGAGTATAGGCTACTCCAAAGCCATCCTCCTCTGTGACCCAGACCCAAGGTCGCTCATGACTAGCATCATAACCTTTCCACCACTATCCTGTTTAATCCCCTGCTTCCAGTGACAGACACTTGCTGGAAGCCTGAAGGAGTGTCTGGGCTCATTCATTAGCTGGAGCTCTGTCCTGCCCCTGGTACTTGGAACTGACGCCCATGTAAATGACAAGGGAGGAAATTGCAGGCAGAGGAGAGACGATGAGGAGGGAATTTCCTTGTGTAATACTCGAAGAACTGAGGGAACCATCTCCACATCCCCGAACATGCTTCTTGAGGCCATGGTGCTCAAAGGGTGACATCAGGGTTTGTCCTGTGAGTGGTCTGAGGCTGGTGCCCGTATGACGTCCCACCTGGCGCCCTCCGCTCACGCTGCTGCTGCTGTGCAGCTGATGGGGGCTGATGGCACGACGGACTGAAAGCCTCTGTCCTCCTGAGGGTGTAGTCTCCAGGTACTTTCCCAGCAGTCTTATGTATTGCATTGGGGTATATGGAGAAGAGCAGGGAAAGTGCTAATTCCTGTCTTTTTCTGCCTGGAGGAAGCACCTCAGTTCCCTGCCCTGAGCATAGGGATTTGCAAGGTAGCAGGGGCTACCCGTTCAGGACACTATTCAAACTCTGAGTCTGGCAATAAAAGTCAGTCTGGGGCTGCAGTGGCTGGGGAGTCCCTAGACCTGTAGGTTTATCTGTAGGAGAAGCTGTATTGTGCATATTCGGTCCTCACATGGGTGGTGAATTCTGATCTAAACTGTTTTGGGCGTTGTAACTTTTCACATACGTGCCCGGGGCTGACGTACCCGGGCTGAGGTAGTCTCCACTGGAATCCTGTGGTATCCTCTCCTCTATTCAAAGACTTCACATTCTGGTGGGCTTAATTAAATGATCTCTTAGTAACGGCCACTCTTGTACGACAGCCCTCCCTCCAGCTCTCGCTTAGCCCAGGCTGCGCAGCCATGGCGACAGCTCCCACGGAGCCGAAACCCGCGCACGACCTCGGTCCCGGCTGTCGCCCGCCGCGCCCCGCAGAGCCCCCTCGTCCCGCCGGCCCCCCAGGGTCCCCACAGGCTCCGGCCGGGCCGGGCCGTGCCGCCGGTAGCCCGGGGCCGGCGGGCAGCAGGGGGCG
>VZSF01001614.1:866353-881410 GCA_013398295.1 Chionis minor | reverse complement strand
CTCTTCTCTTCTCTTCTCTTCTCTTCTCTTCTCTTCTCTTCTCTTCTCTTCTCTTCTCTTCTCTTCTCTTCTCTTCTCTTCTCTTCTCTTCTCTTTTCTCTTCTCTCCTTCTCTCCTTCCTTCCTTCCTTCCTTCCTTCCTTCTTTCTCTCTTTCATTTTTTCTCTCTTTCCTGCTTTCTCTCTTTCTTTTTCTCTATGGTATCATAACCAGGCTGAACAGCCTGCCTGGGGTCCAGGATAACTAACCCTGTCACTAGGGCACACTAATGCTACTTTACCACACTGAGTTGAAGCTGGCTCAGACCACGCCAGCGGAAAGCGCACATCTGTCCTTACCCATCCATGTAGGCACCTCCTGAAGACCTAGGCACCACAGCCCACCCCAGGACTGAGTCACCACACTCAGCGTGCAGGCAGGCACGTTGTGGGGCATAGGTCTGGGAGGGAGCACTGTGCCATGTCGGCACCACCATGCCCCCAGCTTTTTCCCCTCTGCTGTAGAGCAGCGCAATCCACTTCATTCAGAGCAGTAGGGACTGAGTCCAACACCTCGCCAGTTGATACAGCCAGAGCAGTATGGGTAGGGCCAGGTCTTCTTGTTCTCCTGCTCCTCCCAAACAACTAGCTAGCTGAGATGGGGAATATACTGGTGACACCTTTCCACAGCCCTCTGTCTACCCCCACAGCCAGAGCTGTAGTCTGAGCAAGACTAATTTAACCCAAGAGGGAAGAAACTGTGGGGACAACCAGACTGACCATGATCATATTCAACTGCCTGAGAAAAAGTTGGGTGAAATCTAGGTTGCAAGAAACACATATTTCACTAAGAGGGGAAGATGGCACTTTACCAGAAGGGACAGCTTACGTTTATTTGCTGAGAGCTGGGACTTATACTGGCCTCGAACCAGCCGGCAGGTGGACCCATCGCCATTGCAGACCCCACAGTTATCTTCCTTGACGGTGCTTCCCAGCTGGCGGTCACAGCCAACGATCTGGCAAGAAAGAAAGATGTGCAGTTCAACGTGAGCACCTACTGACTGACTGCTCAATCCATCTCTGCAACTAATTACCGCCAAATTTCTCTCTCAGCATCTCTAGAGGGCCATAAAGTACCTTAGCAATGAAAAAGGCTGAGCAAATCTGGCTGGGATTTTGAACTGAATTCAGACGTGAGATAGTGAGCAGGTTAGTACTCAATGGCTTTTGCAGTCCAGAGAAAGAAAAGCATATTGTTGGAGGTTGTTTTTTTAGGGCATTGTGAACACTTCTTGGTCAGAGCCCTATCAGAAATTACACTTAGAGTTTCACAATGAAAAATGCCTGAAATATGTAAGAAGACAGGTAGGAAGCAGACAGATAGATAAAAGTAAAGAGCTGCACAGATATATATTAACATGGCTGAGGTTTCTGAAATTTTACCTGCTATACAGTTGGGAAAACCATGTGGTTTTAATTATGTTTGACAATAATCCCATTCCACACTATCAATGCCTGTGTTCAGACATTGTTAAAGATCTGATAAAGAAGGAGAGGATAGTTAAGAAAAAAAGAATGGAGAGTCAGAAATGCAATTACCTGCTCTGAAACTGGCCTTATGCTTATGTGCAAATTGCTTGGTTCAAAATTTTAAAACTTGAATAGATAAACTGGGATTCTTAGCTTGCAATAGACCTATAGTTCCCGGAAGAATCAAATAGAAATTTAAAATTACATACATTTAAAATTAAATAGATGGAATATAAATTTATTTAGCACAGTGCTAGTGTAGGCCTTTTGTTTGAACTTTGGATTCTGCATCCAAGTTCTGAATTTTGCACATAAATAATTGAAATCCAAGAAATTAAGCAAGTCCATACAGTGTTGTAATTATCTTTACACATACTATGAAATGAAAGGCGTTCTAGCATTCTGGCATGCAAAGTAAGCAGTGAAAAAATATTTGTGTATGAATTCTACTTCTAAAGAGTTTGTGCTAAGACTCTTAGCCAAACAGAGAGTATATATAAAAACAGGGATTTTTAAATAAAGTGCTTATTTCAGCTTTAAATTTTCCTTCATCTGTAAGCCTCAGTTAGATCAGGAAGCTGGGTCCTAGAAACTGATAAGAGCAAACAGAGTACTTATCAACCAGACTTATAAAAGCTGCACGTGTAACTTGCCCACTTAAATGCTGAGACTAATATTCATGCTTTGTGCAAACCTACATGTGCAGAACTGCAGATTTCTGCTAGGGTGAGATGTACTTCTCGGTTTGACACTTTCTCTTCTCTTGCCCATGAAAATGCACGCTTTGTTTAATATCCAGTATTTACTTTTAGCAATTCAATTCCCATTTCTAACATCTTTATTTTACTAGTGGCACAATAGCAGTTTCCTTGGTTATCTGTCATATTGATAGTATAATTAATTTAATTTAAATCATTGTAGGTTTAGATATAGGCTCGATGAAAGCTATCATAATTTTTTTTTTACTTTACTCACTTCTATTTGGTCAGAACTAGATCAGTCTCCTATGCTTCTGCATTATATTATGATGTCTCCAGGCAAATTAGTGAGGGCACGTGGAGTAACAGTCACACATAAATGATACATTTCCCTGAAAACCTAGTCATACCAAGACTGCAAGGGACATTTTATCCCATTAGAAACACCATGACAAATAATGGTTAGATAGCTGCAGCAAAGTTAAGATTATCTTGACTGTGGCTCCTCCATACAGAGCTTCCAACTACAGATATATAAATTCTGTCAGTGATACCATGTAAGATTTAAGTCTGTTTTTTTCTAATAAGAATACCCCTGCAGGAGCTGAGCCACCTTTGAGGTGCAGAGTTGTTTGCTTTAACTTTCATGAATGTCTGTGTACAGACGATGCAAAAAAAATCACTTTCATGATTCAAAAACTGTATGACGTAATGCCTACAAAACAGATTCATTTCCTTCAAGTACCTTAGAGCTCACTAGCACCCTCAGTGAGAAGGGTCTTGCTGAGGAACCCGCATGCCAGAGGAAAGGCCAGGATTCCCTTTAATATCTGCTCATAACATATTTTACGTTCACTCAACAGGTCAGCCTAGAGTGGTATCCAAATCTGCATAGAATCATAGAATCACAGAATATTAGGGGTTGGAAGGGACCTCTGGAGACCATCTACTCCATCTCCCTGCCAGAGCAGGTCCACCTACAGCACGTTGCACAGGATGGTGTCCAGGTGGGTTTTGAATGTCTCCAGAGTCGGAGACTCCACCACCTCTCTGGGCAGCCTGTTCCAGTGCTCTGCCACCCTCAAAGGAAAGAAGTTTCTCCTCATGTTCAATGGAACTTTCTATGTTCAAGTTTGTGCCTGTTACCTCTTGTCCTATCCCTGGGCACCACTGACAAAAGACTGGTCCCCTCCTCTTGGCACCCTTCCTTTAAGTGTTTGTAAGCATTGATGAGATCCCCCCTCAGTCTTCCCTTCTCCAGACTAAAAAGACCCAACTCTCTCAGCCTTTCTTCATAAGAAAGATGTTCCAGCCCCCTAATCATCTTTGTGGCCCTTCGCTGCACCCTCTCCAGCAGTTCCCTGTCCTTCTTAAACTGGGGAGCCCAGAACTGAACACAGTACTCCGGATGTGGCCTCCCCGGGGCAGAGTAGAGGGGGGGATGACCTCCCTTCACCTGCTTGCCACACTCCTCTTGATGCACCCCAGGCCTTCATCTATTTTGAAAAAAACATGTGAACTGTCTGGATGTGAAAAGGGCTGGCTCTTAAATCCAGGTATGAGACCACCAATTTCAAAACCAACCTTTGCTACTTTAAAGGCTTTTTAACTTTATCAATCATCAGCGCACACGTTGCCATAGGCTGTACTCTGATTAAAGTCAATTTATAAATCGAGCAATTTGGAGCTAGGTCACAACTTGTAGAGGAAACCACCACAAAAATCTTCAGTGTGAAAGGAAGTTACATTGAGGTTCATTACTCTTTTTGAGATGTACAACCATTGCCAGTCTATAAAATAATTCTTTTGCCAAAATGCTGGTTTTGAAGTATCAGCAAAATGGAGACCTCTTGTGAACACCAACCCTTATGTGGTATGGACTATGTATGTTTTAATCTTCCTGTACTTTGTAGTATCTCAGATCTTCCTGTACTTGGTAGTATCTCAGATAATTTTATGCTATTAGAAATATGGATGAAATTAAATAAATTTCCTATTTCTCCCCAAGGTTTCTGCAGAGCTTTTGCTATACTCTGCTAGATTAGCTGTCTTAAGAGATATCCATAGCTCTGGGAATATGTATAAAATTTTCATTAAAAACCCTTATAAGTGATTGACTAATGCCTGAAATAAAAAAATGTTCCCACATTCACTGGGGTTTTTTTCTTTTTTTTCCCCCTTCATCACCTAGGGAAATCCTTCTTCCATCTTTTGGAGGTAATTAAATTCAGTAAAAAGGTTGGTAGTGTTTGCAAGGAAGTCACTGATGCTTTAAAATGAAAAGCACTAGTCCAGATCCCTTATACTACATTTTGGTAGCTCTTATGTGAAAACATTATATGGCTTGGACTTGTATGAAAGCAAAAGATCTGATATGGAAATGTTAAAGTGCTCCTGAAATAACACATGGTTCACGAGAATAATAACTTTTGTCTCTGTGAGCAGAAGGAATACAGGTTTGGCTGAATTGAGATGAGAATATGTAATTTCCATAACATTATTTTCACTCTCCACCAAGGCTGCAGAGACCTCACTGCAAAAGATGAAGGTATGGGTGAAAATATGTCTCACACACCCCCCCCCACACCCACACACCCACACACACACCCACACACACACCCACACCCACCCACACACACACACACACACACCCCCCCGAAATCTGCAGAGAGTTAGTAAGGAACAGGAAGGAAGAATTGTTTCTTTCAACATCCACCCTTAACATGAAAAGACCACAAGGGAGGTTTTGGAATGGCTGTTATCAGGGAAGCCAAAGATGCAACACACTAGGAAAGACATGGCTATCAGGAAAAGTAGATTCACTTAGGCTACAGAGCTAGAAAAGGCTGCTGAGACACTGACCTATGGGCATACTCACCTGACTATAGGTAACTGGGGATTCATCACGGAAATAGGCACCATGGAAGATACTGCTTGATCAACTTGGTAGGCAAATGAGTGAATAGGGATATTGTATCTCTAATCTACAGCTCAGATCAATGGTTCGGTGGACACAGTTTGAAACAAAATACTGACATTTTTGAATCAGAGTTCTGGGGAATATTTCACTCTCTGAAAAGCTCTGAAATGTCAACTCTTCATCTTGGTTTGACACTAGAACCAATGTTGAAATTCTGAAGTTTCTGTGGGATGGAAACATCCTTTTCCAATGCATTCTAATCCTGATCTTAATATATCCTGTGGGGTTTAGGGACATGAAGTCTTTTTCGATCCATAAGGGACTGGCAAGGAAGCCCCCACCAGAAATGAAAATGGATTACTGCAACAAGTTGTGCCTGGAAATGTTCTGAAGTAAGCAATTTTCATACTCATTTCTATTACACGTTAAGCTTCCTCCCCTTCAAGCAGGGTAATGAAGCACAGACTTTCCACACTGAAATCTTTCGAGTTTCAAGTTGCTGAAGCGCGGTCAGAGGCTTGAACTGCAGATTGTTACCACACAAAATGTCAGAAGCGGCTTCATTAAGTTCCCTGACAATCTAATCCAAATCCCATTAAAATCACTTGTAAGTTCAACAGGCTTTGGATGAAACTCTTGGATATTTTTAAAGGTGTTCCTACGAAACTCATTGCTATTGTGGTTAAGTCTCCTTATAGCCGTAAAGGCAGATCATGCAGAGTTCTGGAGGTCTCTCCGTATATGGAAGATGTCAGCCATGCCGTACCGGAGTGAGGAAATCACAGGTGAGTACCAACTCCCTGCCCAGTTCTTTACCACCTCTAAAGTGAGCTCATTTTTTATTCTCTGTATGGGTTTAGCATATAAAAAGCTAGCAACAAAAGGCCAGAATAATAACAGCTAATCCCTAGTTGGCCCAGCCTGTATTGTTTTTCTGGCATAAGAAACCACAGTTCTGCTCAGAGGTAAAGATTCCATATTACATTTTAGGCTGAAGTCCCACACTTCATGCTGAGTTTGATTCTCCCCCCACCCCCACCTTTACTCCACTGACAGCCAGTGACTTGGCAAAACAGGATATTCCTGACTCTGAGATACATTCGCAAAATATTTTTTATGGGACACTGCAAGAAAAAAGATGGTCACCAAGTCAGCAGAGCAACTGCTCATGTGTAGTTTAAAGGCATCAGACTGAAAGTCCCACAGCGGGAGTTGGAACTAACTCACTGAGTGCGTGCACGAATGTTATGTGTGTATGTGTTCCCCTTGTGGACTTGAACTCTGGCTCAGTTTAGCAGATTTTTCCAGAAATAAAACTGGACCAGCAATGACAGGTTCTGCTTCAGCCTTACTAGCCTGGAAATGCCCTGAAGTAAGAAGTTTTCATAATAATTTCTATTCAGTATTAAGAAACTCTGGGCAGGAAATAATGTAATAAAGCAAGCTTGCAAATCTAGCCAATTATAAATAAATCTCTCTGTTTTTCAAAGGGCATGTCTGCAGTTCAAACAGAAGAAGTTCTGAGAATCCGAGAAAAACAAAGTTGCCCTTCACATGGATACTAATGTGGGGCTCAGTCTGGGACTTCTGTTGATTGTCACTGCTCAGCTGAAGAAAGTTTTGGATCAGAGCCACTGTTTCAACTGAGTCCAAAATCCTGTTTTACCATCAGGATGGAGAGCTGTTGTACTCTTTAAATTACTGGGGAGAGAACAAGCTCTAGGCTGTACAGCAAACTGGAACCCATCTGGTGTCAGTGATACAGGGACTCCCAACCCCTGCTGAAGTTCTGCTGTTCAGTTCCCCGACACCTTGCGATGACAGTTCGCAGCCTCAGCATTTTTCTGGCACAGCCTGCCAACATCACCCCGCGACAGGCAGTCTTGTGCAGCACCAAGCGCCAGACAGGATCCTCCAACGTCCTAAGGAATTTAGGTGCAAGCACACCACAGTCAGCAAGTATAAATGAAGACCCTGAGACGGTTTTCACTATGGCAAGGCAATTTTTGAGTGTGCTGGTTAACAGAAGGCCCAGCGACATGTGAAATCAATGTACTCGCGTGGCACTTAAGCCAAACACAACGTGCAACTGTTCAGGCAGCTTAAACAAACTTCAGCCACTGATCAGTAGTCAAATTGTTAAACATAACCCCTGGAGTCACTGAGATACACCTTCCAACACAGTGAGCATGTGGCCGGCCAGCTCAGTGATTTGTTGTTGCTTACTGCCTTACTGACCACTGATCCACTGGAACCCATTTGCAGGTCCTGCTTGGTATCTGCCCTATTAGCCCAGCATTCCCAGCAAGCCAGGGCTCTCTGCTATTACTGTTTTTAAATCCAGACCAAGACCCTCAAGGAGCCTCACCCTACCAGCATGGCAGACACAATACACTGAGAATCAATGATTCAGCCAAAGCTCTAGAAGCAACAGCAAACACCCAGTAGCAGATGGAACTCCAGAGAAATTCCTATTTCTCAGGTTTCCCTCAGGGAAAAGAATAAATGTAACCTCATTCTGAAACCACCCTTGATTTAAAAAGAAGCAATTAAATCAATTTAAAAGCTTTGGGTTCTAAATGAGGATTTATACAGGCATTAAAATCTTGAATGTGGGAAAAAGGCAACTCCTATCCTTATGTGCTAATTTCATTAGAAGGAATCTTCCTACATAAAAGGATTGAATTTTTCAGGTTCAGTCATATGTAACCAACCAATTTACCGTGTGGGCCAACATAGGATAGCCCACAGATGTGGAAATGAAGCCCTATCTATTTCATTCTCTGATGATACAGAAATCCAGGAGCTGCCATTCTGTAAGTGGCAACATTTAAACAGAATTAAGTTCCAAGAGTTTATAAACACATGACAAGAGGAAGAAAAGACACTCTTGTGCTTATTCATATTCTCTTACACATTTCATTCACATTTTCTTTGGTTTTGGCTGGACTTGGGTTCACATGTCTATATTCCTCCAGAGTAAGAATGAGTTTCTGCTTTATTCTGGCATGCTTGTGTTCTTGTTGATGGAGGACAACAAAAAGCCCTAACTTTTTCTTAGTTGGTGCTTTAGCAGATCATTATTGAAATGCTTGATTTTCTCCAGAAGAATGACACATATTGTCTGGATAGATAGCTTTTCTTGCATTTCCAGGGGGAAAATTTGCCAGGTTTTGAAGAAGATGAAAATACTTCGACAGAAGGCGTTGAAGTCTTCAACAAAGGCCATTCATTAGAAGTCAAAACTTATCAAGGCAGCTCTCCTTCGGCTTCCTCAGAACAACGTGCTTGAGAAACCAAAAGGAAATCCAATGAAGTCTGCCCTCTGGACCCATTCTCTTCTTCCTAGGCTGTGAAGCACGAAACTGTAAAAGCACTTAATTGGCACTTGTGTCCCATTACATTTGACTGTGATCCTTTGTCAGGATGACTTCATGACATGCTTGATAGTGCCACTCAGACCTCTCTTCTGTTGAGTGTACAAGCTTCCTTCTCCCAGACAGGCTTCTTTTGTTGACAGGAGCCGGTCGTCTGTCGGCTGGTTCAATGGGGATCGAGCTGCAGTGCTTTGCTACTGACAGTGCCAGCACAGACTTTCTGGTGCTTCAGGCAGTCACATAATCCGTGTTATCAAGGAACAGACTTTGCCCGCAGTTCAAACACTCAAGAGAGACTGCATGTTCCCAAGCCACTGCTGACTCTGCTTAGTCTACACGGCATTCCAACCTGCAGCTCAGTGTGTAAAAGCAGTGCATGCAGGCTCTGTGAGAAGACACTTGGGATGACACAAGGAACTAGCTAAAATGCCTGCAGCCCTCCTCTGCCCTGTATTTTCACAGTAACTGGAAGCCTTGACACAGTTCTCAGTGAGAGTCACACATCTGCTTAGGTGGGGACTCTCAAAACCGCCCAGCTGGTGCCAGCACCTTGCCGTCCTCACACAGCACTAAACACTCTGCACCACTCTACACACCTCAAGTTTTCAGGTGTGCTAAGGAAACACATGGACACAGACGGCTTCCTGGTAACTGCAACAAAACTCTCAGAGCCTCCAAACTGCTGTTTTGGATTTCTTCTTTGTGCTAAGCCCCCCAATTACAATAAGCTTCCCCCTCAGCGAAGGGAGGTGCTCTGTGTGCTGCTGGTCAAAGACATACCCACAGCAGACAGCTTGTCTACTTGGGAGTAACAGCAGGTATTGTTTCTGCTGAAAGACTGGAACAAAATATCTCTGCATTGGTGCCAATCTCTTTTGGACCATAAAGTGGAAAACCGATAGCTCCAGGCAGGGGAGTTCTAATAATGCAAATGCAGATTCTTTCACACAATAAACATATCCCCATTTCCTTGCCCCACTCTGCCACAAAAATGTTGTTACCTGGCACAATAATAGAAATTTAAGCGTTTGGCCACTATACTTATGAGTCATTAGGCTCTCCACCCCACTCTTTTCTGTGTGCTGGAAAGATGTCATGCTGGGGGAAAAGCTCCCTCCTCCTTTCATCTCAGAACAATGATATTCATCCACAAGAAAACAAAACTAAGATTTTTCTATCTACAGAACATGAAGTAGATGAGGATGGAGAGTAAAAACATTTCAAAAAGCAGTTCAACTTTTCAGCCTGACTCAGTTCAAAAGCACCTGACCATCAGAAATCAAGCATTCAGTACTTTCTGAAATGTTATCTACCCAGAAGGCATTTAGATTTCAATACACTCTAAAAAAAGATGGATTCATTTTGAGCATTTAAGCCCAGGAGCCTGATGCAGACATCAGAAACTGAAAAGCCATTATTATCACACCAAAAGACTGGGCTATATTGAAAGCCAACTTAGAACTGATGCTGCTATAATGCCTTCTACACGTCTGAGGAAAAATAGCCAACCTCTTGCCTAAATAACAAGGTTATTATTACACCTTCTTCTGGTGTTTTACAGCTCAGAAAAGGGGAAAAAAAAAAAAAAACAAAAAACACAGCTACAAACAGGAGCCAGAAATAGCTGAACCACAGGATACTGAAATCCCAGCAACATGTAAATACCTAGACTTTTTTTCCTTGATGCTTTCCTTCATTTTAACCTGACTTCTGTCATAGCCTTGGCAGAAGAAAAAGATAATTCCTGGAAGCTGTCATGGGGGACTGAATGCCTCTAAAAATGAATACGCACTGGTAGAAACACAGATGATGCCTGTTTGTAGAGAATTAACTGAACAAAGGCCATTCATTTCTTTACTTTGCCATCAAACGGGCAAATGACAGGCACTTTCAGTCCTCTTGTGTGAGTGTAAAACAGCAACTCAGGTAAAAATCTCTTTTTGAAAATTACTGTCTCTCGGAGTTTTCAGTTAGATAACACGATGAACTAAAGTGCAGAAAAATGGGATCTTGTCAAAACAAGCACATGATCCCCAGTCTTACTGATAGCAAGCATGGTGAAAATAGTCTCTAATATTAGAGCAGTGAGTGTTGTGGTGTGGAAAAATGCAGGCCACCTTTTTTTTTTTTTTTTTCCCCAGGGCTCCAGACAGAGTGGGAATAGTACTGGCCTTCTCCTTCCTCAAAACTGGAGTTGACATGAAGGGTCTAAGGAGCACATGCAAAGAAATCAGGAACAGCCACGGGTCCAGGTGTCAATTTCTGCAGCAGTGCTCCAGGCACATTCCATAGGGACAGTCAGGGCCCAAAAGCAGTTTCACCAGCCTTCAAGAGCATGCTGAGGTGACCGCCTAATCTATGTTCTTTAAAATCCATAGTTTGCCTGTATCAAGCAGGTTTACTGTGCCAGTGAGTACAACATCCGTGCACCAAACACATCAAACACAGTGTTAAGTGACACTGCTATCCTGATTACCTCTATATTTTTGACTAAGCTGGAAACAGGGAAGGATGCATACAACAACACTTTGTAGACAGAGGGGAGAAAGAGAAGCTGTCCCTCCTGAAATCATAGAATTGTCTAGGTTGGAAGGGACCTTTAAGATCATTGACTCCAACTGTCAACCTAACGCTGCCAAACCCACCACTAAACCATGTCCCCCAGCACGACATCTACACATCTTTTGAATAACTCCAGTGATGGTGATTCAACCACTTCCCTCTTCCAATATTTGATAACCCTTTCTGTGAAGATATTTTTCCTAATATTCAATCTAAACCTCCCCTGGCACAACTTGAGGCTATTTCCTCTTGTCCTATCGTTGTTAGACAGACAATATAGCACAGACAACTATTTAGAGGAGAGCAGATTTTTCTGCTCTTCTGACCTTATGCACCAGCCAGTGCAGCCTCTGTCTCTGATGAAAAAAATTAGAAGCACACGCATGTATATACAGATAGCTATTTAAATAATTTGGTAACTATACTGTGGGAAAAACTATTTAAGAAAATGTGTCTTCGCTGCAGAAAATTCTGCAAAATAGTCTGTGAAGTAAGATATGAGAAAAGATCAGGTGTGTAAGTTTCAAACTCCTGTATAATGACAGATGTTCCCATTTATCACATTTTTGTATTTATATATTATTATTTCACCTATTAAATCTTGAAACCCTACAGAACAATGCAACATAAGACCACTCAGAGGGTAATTTTTCCCTTACATTAAAAATATTTTTACAATTGGTGAATTTCAACTCACAATCAATTTTTCACCTATCACAGCCTCATAACAGCAAATAAAGCTACCAACAGTACTTAATGCCAATATTTGAAACTAATATGTTTTATTGTTGAAGAAGCTGTATGAGATTATCCTCAATACACTTCTGGCAAAATATTCAAAACCCAGTGCACTGGCTGCCTCAGTTGGACATGAACAATAGCTTTGGAAACTCAACTGAGTTTTGCTGGCTACAATTCCATTGCAATACCGACTTCAAAAATAAACAAGCTGTAGCAAGCCATTGCAGCTTATTAAATCATCTTTTCTTACGTTTTTTAAAATCAGTGTTTGTCGGCCTGTGTCCATAGTGTACTAGGGTCCATAGACTGACCACTTTTGTTATAGGTGCTTTTCACTGTCTGTGAAAGGTAACTAAGAAAAGTAAGCTTGTCACCAGCTGACTTGAATTCACTGTGCAGCTCAGCAGGAAAAAGTCTTAGGATTCAATAAATCAGAAAAGTTAAAAAGTACCTCTAGTAGTATTCGGCAGTAGATCTGTAAATTGTTCTTTACAGACCAATTTAATACTATCAAATAGTAGACATTAAGATAAGCATTTCTAGGATGCACCTCTCTTTAACTAACAACCTGTAAAACTGAAAGCGTGTAATGGAGAAAGATCGGCAGGTTTGGGAGAAGAAATAAAAGTGCTTTTTCCAATCCTGAAGAACCTTTTTGTAGTAATAAACTTATTTTAAAATCTTAGAAATGACCAGCTTTCTTATCATTGGATCTAATCCTGCTATTAGAGCTGTAATATGATTCATTCTGTTATTCCACCATATATATGAAATAATTTCCGGATCTTTAATAAAAACAACAATAATAGTAGTAGTAGCAGTAATAATAATAATAGTACTCATACAATTAGGATCAGAGTTGGTTTTTCAACAGCAGAACAGTCTAAGACTGCTTTAAATTTTTCCAGGTTTATGTTGAACAAAAGTAGACCTCCTTAATATTGATTCTTTGGAGAAATTTGTAGGAGTCTACAGGTCTTACACACCTGAATATATAGGAAACCAGACGATGTTTAACGCATCCCAGACACACAACTTGTCAATTTCTTGGGCAAGTAAGATTATTTTTGAGTCTTTAATAGGCACCATTTAACAAAATGTTGCTATTAATTTGGTTTGGGGTTTTTTTCAATACAATTTACACTGTATTTAAGAGACAATGGCTAAATTTTTTGCCTTTGATGGGAGACCTTGCTCAGTTGCAGCCTTTCAGCAGTTACCTAAAAGGGAGTGTTCTGGTTATGGCCATTTTCAATGCCTTTAAATATGAAAATGATGTAAGCTTTGTAGAGGCTGGCATGATTTTTCACAGAGGGACTCCTGTCGTCCAGTGTTGCGGCTAAAACATTTAAAGCAAGACGCCAAATTACCCACTTTATTGTGGCTTGTAGAGCAGGCAAAAAAAAAAAAAAAAAAAGTACATTAAAGGAGTAGATGCCTCTGGGAATGGAGGGGAAGCAGTGATTCTGCGTGGACAGGGAAACTGCTGTATTTTCACTTTCCTGGTTCCTGCAAAGCTGGGATCCCTGTGCTGGGGAGGAGGAAAGGATAGCAGAAGAGGAGGGCTATTCCACACACATAAGTAAAAGGGACTGCCCAGCCTGCAAGCATCTCCTCCATTAGTGTGACTTCAGAGAAGCAATACTCATTTACATCAGGTGAGGATTTGGCTATGATATTGATGGGACCTGCTTTTTGGAAAACTTGCACAGCATCTTATTGTCTGGCCATATATTGAATAAAAAACATAAGAGGGTTTTTTTTAAAAAAAAATCCCCATCTAGTGCTATACAGCAATATGCAGATTCTGCCATTAGTACTGGAGACAGAAGAAGCCTTGCATAACCCTTGATCACCCATCTGAGAAAGACTGATTTCTTATTCTTCCTTGACAGAGTTAACAAAAGGAATATTTGTGGAATTCCCACAAGCACAAGTTAAAAATTAAGTTGAGGGAGAACCAAGTATGAAGACTATGATAAAAGGAAGAACAAGTAAAAGGGATAAGGAAAATAGAAAAAGGCAAAAATGAAAGTGGAATTTTTCCTCTTCAGCAGAAACAGAGAGAGAAATCCAAGATTTTTTGATTGTGGCAGGGAAACTGGGTAACAGAAGGGAGATTTTGTTTTCATTAATAAAAGTTCTGTTAGGTTTCATGGATTACTGGTGTTTGGGGCACGGGCTTTTTGGACCACATGGGGCCATGATCCTCTACCCAGTGCTGCAACCTGGTTGGCACTGGTCCTGAACCTGAAGTGTGAATGTGTGAGGGAAGAAGGAGCTGCGCTAACAGATGGCTGCTTTTGTGAACAAGCAAAAGAGAACCCAGAGTTAGTGATATGGCAGGCAGTGACGGAACCATGTCAGGAAAGGTTACAGTCCACAACCAAGAGAAGTCATCAGGTGAGAGAGGATAAAACAGGTGTGGTGACAGAGAACAAACCAGATGAATCGTCAGTCACCGAAATGGAGGAGAAGTCCACACATTTACCCAATCACAGTGTAATTTTGGCGAGCACCGCATAATGCTGGTTCTTCATCAGGATGTGGTGTAATAAAATGAATGAGGTATGACAGAAGTTTTCTCCAGGTGAATTTCCAACAAACCACTGATAGTACTGTGATCTGAAACAACACCTCTGGTGCAGGAACCCCTTGGAAAACAGAGGGTGGTGGCAGCTGCCTGTCCATCTTGAAGTCTCAAATGACTGAGAAATGGATGGTCTGGAAAGTAGACTAAATCCTTGCTAGAAGCAAGGGCATTCATTTTAACTATCACATTTTTACCTGAAAACATCCACCTTATTTTAAACTTGCTATCAGTTTTAGTAGAGTTTATTAGAATGGAAAGAGATTAGAGGGGAAAAAAAATCTACTGTTACTCAGTTCAGTTCCTGCCAGCGTGTGACAGCAATTTTCATTCTTTCTGAACAGCCAGCCACTTCCTCCTGCTTGTGCAGTCTCCTCACACAAGAAAAAAAGGGAAACCCCAACACGTTTCAAACCTGCAAAAATGGAGAAAAGATAGTACAGCTGTAAAAGCTTCAGCCCTTTCGAGCTAGCTAAGAAGAAAGAGGGAAAGAAAAAGAGAAAGAAGTAGAGCAAGAAGGAGAGAAAAAAAAGGAAAGCAAGAAAGGAAGAAAGGGGTGGAGAGGGAAAGAGAGAAAGAGAGAAAGAGAAAGAAAGGAAGGAAGGAAGGGAGGAAGGAAGGAAGGAAGGAAGGAAGGAGGGAAGGAAGGAAGGAAGGAAAGA
>VZSF01001614.1:820988-864233 GCA_013398295.1 Chionis minor | reverse complement strand
GGAAGGAAGGAGGGAAGGAAGGAAGGAAGGAAAGAAGGAAGGAAGGAAGGAAGGAAGGAAGGAAGGAAGGAAGGAAGGAAGGAAGGAAGGAAGAATGTAAAATCCAGAAAAGATCTATGTTGTCTTATTTTCAGAGAGATTAAACATTAGTTGTGTGCTGCATTAAGCAGAGTGGACAAATCAGCGTTCTAACACAGGTGGTCAATGCAGTGATTCCCTCTTTTTGTTGCCGTGATGAGCTGAAGTGTGATGAGAAAGGACAACTTTGATTTTCAAATAAAAGCATAATGTGAGATACTTTAAGCAAAATAGAACTGTCAGCTTTTCTCACATAGAAACATCATTAAGATAGTCAATATGCAATATTATAAACAATGAATTTTTACTACTAATAATAGGAGACATAAGTTTTTTAAAGCTCTTGTCCTCAGTGATTGTGAAGGTAAGCAGGAAACTCTTGTTTTTACTTCAGTGTAAACAGTCATTAGTGAGTCTTAAATGCTGCTTCCATGAAGTATAGGCAATTTCTTCTATGATTCACAGGTGCAACCAAGGAGCACTGGCAAAGATAGACTCCAATTTCTGTATGCAGAAATTGCTTATACCCTCAAAACCCAATAATGGATTTAAAGTACAGGAATTTATTTTAAAAACAGGGAAAATGAAACTAAAAAGCAGAATGTTTAAAATATCTTGTGCTATGGATCCCCATCAATTTTATCCATGTAGAAACTTCTCAATGTGGAACATTAAAGCCCTTTTTCTCTTAAAGAGCATTCTATTGGTTAAAGCATAGTGCTTCAAGCTAGTTGAATTATATCAATGTGGCAGACTCTGTCCTGAGGTTAACTCAAAACGAGACCCAAAGATTACATCTGAGAAGTAATCTGTATTTCTTTAAAAAAAGACAAAGAAAAGGGACCCAAATAACACAGATATCCATATAGAAAGAAATTTAAAGGCTATACAATTAGGAATAAATAAAAGGCATTACAAAAAGAGTTTTTCATTTGAAAAATGGTGTTGCTAAATCTCTATCACTTATGCATTTAAAAGTAAAAATCCAGAAAGAAAAAAAAAATGCTCAGAAATTAGCTCCCATTAATTTCTTAGGTGTTTTACACAAAGAACAATGGCAAGATATAGCCCATCTCTTCATGGAAGATAAATACATTTATGTTTATGTAATACAGGGAGAGGCAAGACACACACAGCTTGCATGTCTCCTGAACTGGCATGGCCACGTGTACGGCCTTATGCCGTGTGTAAATCAGCAACTGCATGATGTCTCCCATACCCTTCATCTGTAAACAAAAATAATTTAAACATCTTTTTAAGAGTCTCTAACCATAGTCTTCATTGAATCAATGCATGCAGCTTGTTCTACACACAAATGTGGCTTTGCTTGTCCTGAATACCCTCAGAAGTATCTTCTGACTTTAATGGGTGGCCAGCATGTGAAACTAAGACTTTAGCTCAGTAAATATTAGTCAAACAAAGACTCATAAAAATGCCACTAAGCTACTGGTAATTCTAAACCTCCAAACAACATGAAAAATGACGTGATAAATATGAGAGAGGGATCTTGTGATTTCCAAATGTTGCATCTTCTGAACAAATGCGTATTTACTGATGAGAGTGAAAACCAGCACTACTTAATCAGGCAAGAGTACCAAGGACACAGAAGGCAATACAACTAACTTTTCATTTCTGCCACTGATAACCTCAGGAACAGCTTGTGAGCACACAACTAGCCACAGGCTGGCCCAAATCAGGATCCTTGCACAGACTGTAACTGAATAGGCATGTTTAAATGTTTTATAAAATGTTCTAGCTGAATGACATTCAATTCTTTCTTGGTTGCCAATTACAGCGTAAAAAAATCATACCTAGGAGTGTAATCAGGAAAACACTCTAACATTCCATATATTTCTCTGTAACAAAGACCCACTCAATACTTAGATCAATGCAAGCCCACTAGGATGGCAAACCTAATGTTCCTTTCAGTAGTTTTGCTCTGAGCAGTCCAGAAAATATACCTCTCCTTCCCCAAGCCAGTGTAACTACTTCTTGAAAAGTACCTGTTAACAAGCATAATTCCACTTTTTATTATTCAGGACCTTAGACTGAATAAAAATCTCAGGAGACTGCATTTTTTTCAGTTGTGACAAACTGTGCCTTCCTATTAATACAGCTGTCTGCTGCACTGCCCCAAATCATGTAGTTCCAGAGACATCTCATGAAAATGTTGTTGAACCCCCAGGATCATTATGAACTCTCACAAACTGCCAAGACCTGTGACTGTTACATTTAGAGTGTGTTAACCATTTTAGGTAAATGGTAGCCCGCAGCTAGCACCGCAAATGCATAGTCATAATTTCTAAGATTGTGTTTTGTGTCCTCTGAAATTTACATGCATTCACCACGCTTACAGAAGAAATCTGATCCACACAAATGTTACTGAGCAAGAGCGCTCCACTTTGTTCTTCCATAATACTATGATTTCCCATTCTTTTAAAAGACCCTTTATAGAAGACATGGAAAAATGTTGCTTTTAAGTAAAGTTTACCATTAATTCTGGCAAATTTCATACTGTTTACCATTCTAGACTGCTTAGGTAGTATTAGCTATCGCTGTAATAGATAGCAAAGCAGCTGCTGACCTAAAGCATACAATTAAGGCAAATCTAGTTATGAACTTTCTAATGCAGTACTGTTATAAAGATATGACTGGCTAGCAGGGATGCACTGTAACAAGGATACCTTAAGTTGCTTTAAACTTAGTACACCCAAAAATATAAAACTATTCACTGTGAGGAATGCAGCATGAGTTTGTATTTTAATATCTTTTTTGGCCATCCTCAAAAATGATGCAGTAGTTGTAAAGTATATGGAAAATGCTGATGAAGAAACTGAATGTTGAAGAACATGGAAAATATACAGTCATTGTGTTTATACATTTAAAATTATTCTAACATTCTAGGACATATAAGGAAAGGGTTAGTTTAACTGAAGTTCCTCAGGGACACTAGTGCTAGTGCACTCATCTATTTTCAAAATATTTACCTTAGCCACCTTAGAAAGTTACAAAATAACGTCAGTCTTCATAGTTGTAGTAGTGCAGCTTCCTTTGACCTTCCAGAAGTAAGAAGTGTCATGAGAATGCAAATTCCTTTGTTTAATTATTGGATGCTCATGAGCTCTGTTCCTAAGGGAAGGTTTTCTTGGAAAGGTATGCTTCATATTTGGACCAAAACAGAAATCAGCCTGACAAAGAGCCTGAATGCACTTCTCCTAATTTCCAGGACGCTAGAGGAAGAATACTTTGATTTGTTTTCTCATCCAGATTCCCGTGCCTCCAGTTAAGTTTTTAAAAGATTAAAAAACACAAAAGAAGACTGAAATGAGTCTGTCTGGTTAGGCAACCTGGAATTTTGAGAAACTTGTATGCTCGGCTGAGGTGAAGAGGTCTAGATGATTGTCTGCTTCAGATCACAAATGAGATTAGCACAATAACTGCCTCCTCTGTTTCATATACTGCAGGACTGCTTCTGGCTCAGAACAGAAAATCAAAGAGAAAGGAAACAGGGAGGAAAGCTTTCAAAGGCACATAAATTGGCTGAAAAGACACTAGAAAGCAAATAACACATCAAGTCTACATAGATTTGAAGGAGACTGGGCACTGAAACATGAATCTAGACTCAACCTTTTCTGAGATTCAGGTATGTTCAGTACTTAACAGAGGTGTCCTCCCCTCCATCAACCTGTAGTCTACATGCAGTGCAGGAGACTAAAGTCTCGCGATGGACATAAGTTTAAAAGAGTAACAATATATAAGCAAAAGCATTAAAGTAATACAAAAACACATTAGGATGCCAATAAATTGTCTGAATGATCAATAGATCTCCACGTGCTGTGAAGTAAAGGGTTAAAAAGTCCCCATATCTCACTTAAAGAGGAAAGCTGAGACCTAAGGAGATGTAACAGCTTGCTTAGTCCCATAGCAAATCAATGACAGATTTACTGTTTTAGTACCTCCTGTATTGCTATGTGGTTTGTGACTTACAGGGAGCAATAATCTTCAAAGATAATGTAATTTCATAAACTTGGAAAACGGTGGTATATAGAAATTAAAAGCTAAGCCATTATTTTCTTACGGTACTTTCAAATGAGATCTGCTACTGCAGCGAACGATACAAAAATGTTCAAAACCTGAGAATATATTCCTCAAAAAATCCCAAGGAAACAGCACAAAGTGAGAAAATAACCTTTGAATCTGTACACCTCTTCCAAACAAGGCTGAAGTAGTCAATTTAAGAGAATGAAAACAGATTATTAAAATGAAGACCCTAAAATGACACAAGTACGGAGGAGGAGAGTGACCATGTGAGAGAGGTCTGAGAGGAGGAGTCACAAGGAAAGTCATTAGGGTAGGGATTCTGTCCTTACTTGGCACAAGCCACTGATGCACATGTCCAGGGATTCAGTGTAGCACCGAGTCCCATCCAGAACCTTTGGCGCCAGCTCCACAACCAGAGCTGCTCCTCTGGCCTGGCACTTGAGCGAGCAGGGGTTGTCGGGGTCGTTAGAGACGGGAAGCCACTCATAAAACTGTCCCTGGTACTTGACATCGTTGTGGGCAGAGCACTGCTGGGCACGAAAATCACCTGCTTCTGGCGGGCAGTCCTGCAGAAAAGAAGGAGGAGAAGGTCAGCAGGTCTATTCAGGACAGCCAGCCGCGGTGTCATGCATCCAGCTGCACTCCACAGCTGCCAGGTGTAGGGAGTTTTTCTGTTTAGACAAAGAAGACTGATTGAAATAGCTACAGCTACACAGAATGTGACCGGACAATTATACCTTTCTTTCTTCTTTCCGCAAAAGTACAGAAAGAACATCAAGACCATGTGTAAATATGCCTGGAACATAACAAAAGCACTGTACGTGTCTTAACCACAGCCCCGAAATGCTCTTGCTTTATTTCTTTCCACTTGTGCACATCTGTGGAGAAATGTGTGTGCACAGCCATTCTCTTCCAGCCAAATTTTCCTCTTTGTTTGAAGAGAAAAAAAAAAAAAAAGTCATTTAGTTGTTTGTTTATTTAAGCTCTCCTCACTAACCTTTTTTTTTCCCCCTCAGAGACCTAAATTAGTTACTAGCGCAACAAGAACCAGAAAAATGTGATACATACTTGCATTTCTTTAACCTAGGATTTCTTAACTCGCATAATTAGTGATCTACCAATATTTTAATGGAAAGACCTTTAAAAAACCTCATTGTTAATCCTTCAGGAGGTTTGTGAGACATATAAAGCCTACTCTGAACTCAGTACACCTGATATAAAGAGAAAAGACCACTCATACTATTTAAAATCTCTTCTTGATGAGAATGCAAGGCTTTTCTTACCCACCTATACATTCTTGCCATCATTTAGCACTGAAAACCATAAGTCAAATTCTCAAGACAGCAAGAAGAGCTTCAAAATCATGACACTTCAGGCAAAATAAACATGAGTTCCTTTTATTTTCTTTCCAGTTTTTGGTAGTTGAATGATATTTCAAGTATTCCTGTGCTAGCAACCACAAAGACTTGAGGTTCACTGGGGTTTTTTTAGAAGTAACCTGAATTTCTTATATAATTAGTGGAATAGAGGAGCTAAACTTTAGGAAAAACATTAAACATCATGAGAACAGTGACAAAAAAAGCAAATGTTGGCAATATGGCTGCCTCAGACCTTGCGGCTGTAAGGAAATCTGCTCTACAATGAATGCCTGTTACAGCCTTTGCTTAAGGATGGTAACATTTTTTAATAGAGAATCATAAATGTCAATTATAGACTTGATAGAGAAGGATTTGATGTATATACAATGACATAGCTAGACAATATCCTTAAAAAATGCTTATATTCTCTGTCTTCAAACTAGTTCTTCTTATAGAAATTCAACTATCATTAATGACAACCTTATTCACAGACTTTTTATTCTCCCAGCTAGGAAAGTCTTGCTGCTATTGAGGTAAAATATCACTTCTAAGGTTTAAATGATTACCTCTGTTTCTCAGACCTTTTTCTACACCTTCATTCACTAATGCTTTTCTGCTTCTTTTAAATAGGGCAGATTATTACAGTTTTCTATATGAATGGCATGGGGGCTGCCATGTTGCTTTATAACTTTAAAGGAGTGTTGTTTAGTATTAAAGTCTAAAATAACACCTGCCTTAAAAATCAAGCTTTCAGTTCTCTCTTGAAGCAAACTGGCAGAATCTTGGCTATAAATTTGACATTTGAATACCCCTATGTTGTGTTTTGGGCCGGACTGGCCAATGAAATGAATCATAGATGCTCTTTCACATCAGAGAATGGACAGCGTCTCCCTTCAGGGACAGGAGGAAGAGAGACTTACGAGTTTAAAAGAAACTAAACTACCTGAATTAAAATATTAATAAAATAATAAAAAGAAAATAATGGGATAGATATGATATATGTAAAACCATATCAGGCTCCCAGGATGACAATCACGTCACCAGCAGGCACTGGGGAAGTCCCAGACTGGACTCAGCGATGAAAGGGAACTGGATTCTGGATCTGGATTCTGGAATACATGGATCAGGATCAAAGGCAAGACAAACAGACGGAGTCCTCCTTGGACACTGGCCATTGAAGAAAGAGTACTGAACCTTTGATCCCTCAGCTTTTGTCTTGAGCATGATGCAGATGGGATGGAATACCCTGTGGGTCAGTTTTGGGTCACCTGTCCCATCGTTCCTCCCCACAGGTATGACCCCTCTACTCTTTTCTGCTTCCGACCCTCCAACGGGGCAAATGACAAAGTTGTCTGACCTTGGGTGTTACAGCAATAAGTAAAGACAAGAGCCTCTCTGCATCCCATGCCTTGGCGTCAGCTATAAACATGGGTCTTATCACTCTGGGAGTGAACAGGGTCTGGACCATATGCTGTTAATTTCAGAGAGTTCAATTAGAAGAGGCTTAACTGCAAAGTAAAATTACTGAACAAAAAATTGGTTCTGTTTTACCTCAAACCCGGACACCTTGGCTCAAACCCAGGACAACTGATCTGGCCTATCGTTCACTGTGTAGTGGCAATGAGGTTATGCCCATTTTGTTTGAATGTTGGATGATGTTGGGTCCCACCACTCCAAACATTTCTTATAGTGAACTATACACATATACAAGCCACCGCCCTAAATTACAGATCTTCAGCTAATTTGTTTTGTACCATGACAGCAAATTTTCAGTTAATTTGCTTTGTATTTAAGTGTGATGCAGCCCAAAAGTAATGGGTCAAGCTCCAGTCAAAAGTTCTGCTGTTTAAGTACCAGGGAATAGTATTCCTGCTACAAAAGGTTAAATGGATTAAGGCATAAGAGGAAAAAAAGGATTTGGGCTAAATCTTGCTCTAGAAAAATATGTATCAAAGAGCAGTAATCCAGAGCTCATTCATCCTTTTTGAAAGTGGAATTTCACTGCTGGAGGACAGACAGCAGACAGTTTTCTATTCATATGCTATGGAAAAAAAAAAGAAAGAAAAAAAAAGAAAAAAGAAAAGTAAAATGTTGAAAGTATTTCAGTTTGATTTTAAAATCTCCAGAAAATCTTAGGGGTAATCAGACCCTTTTTTTGTGATCTGGGCAAACTGTTGATACAGGACAAAGTTTGGACTACAGCACAGAGTGAAGAGACCTGAAAAACATATGGGAAATTCATTATTCCTCTGTAGCTGTGTAATTAGAGAAAAAGTGGTCTTTGTGTTCTGCTTTTAAACAGAGGATGAATGAGACAGTTACAGCTTGACCAAAGATCTAGTTTAGCTCTATTTTCAAATAGAGAAGAGACAAGCAGAGGAACACTGTGGCCTTATTTCCTGCCACAAAATCTTCTGGTGTGTACCCTGCTCTGAATTTTTCTGTCCATAAATGAATACAGTCAGGTCTATTGGCTTGGCTTAGGCTTGTTGCAGAGATCCAAGCCAACTCTCTTGTTTGGTTCAAGCTTGGCTCTACCTTCGAAACTTTCTGGCTTGCAATAGCTTTATTTTTACAAAGACAGAAAGGCCCAATAAAGCACACAACATACAGAGTTCATAATCCTGCTTTGTATGGGATTCAATACTATGTTTGTTGTGTTGGATTTTATTTTTAAATCAAAGAAAGAAAAAATGTACAGTCAACATAACAAGCTTTCAGGACACGGCAGGTGACCAGGACCAATGTTAAATAATTCCAGTCTTTGATATCATGATCAAAATAAAACAATGGGTTTAAATAGTAGAGTTAGTGTTTAAAAAAGTTTTCATGTGAAACTTGAAGCCATTCAAAGAATACATTCAAGCAGTCAGAAATGCAGACATGCATACTTATCTTGGCACACAGATATGAAAAAGGGTCACAGTCTGGCCCATCACATTTCTCGTACAAAATCCTGAATCCTAAATCTACCTGAAGGCCTTGACATTTCCTTTCGCTCAGGGGGGAACTCTACTTCCAGTTAAGAAAGCACATGTACAACACATATAACACTTGCATAACCTATGTAATGTTTTTTTATACCAAAACAGACAATGTTAAGTAAAGTAGCAGTGCAAATATTACCCATCATTAGACACAGCTCACTGAAACTGAAAAAGTAGGAACTGTACAGAACTTGGCGCTGCTTATTAATCTCTTGTCCATGGGTTTTTTTTGCTTTTTAAATTTACTATTTATTGTTTGTGTTATATGTCAGTGGGGATCAGAGCCTCTTTGTGCTGGGCTTTGTGCAATCACATAATGAAAGACAGATATAAGCTCACAGCCTATAAATGAGTATTCTAGTTGTTCAAATAACAGATAAGGCAAAGCCAGTGTTTTGTTGCGTATTTGTTCAAGCCGTAAATTGCTATTTTCTTCTAAACACTTTGCCCACCTTTAGGCAAGAACGCTTGCCATGTTGAGGCAGACTTCCCATGCCTCATTTCTGCAGTGCTGGCTCCCGGACAGGAGAAACCACAGACCCTGACTCCACAAAGTCTTTTTTCCTCATTTAAAAAAAAATCAGCCTGCATTCAGTATGTGCATGGGGGCTTGGTGGAAGGGGATCCTCTACAGCCGCCAGCTAGCACAGCTTCATTGGCCTGCCTGAAGTTAACATTTTATTCCACCTAAGGGTGTGATCCCGGAAGGTATCCAACAACATGCACTTTGTCTACCTGCACGACAGACTGACAGGCAAGGGTGCGTGCCCACTCTTTGAGACGGCCAGAAGTCACGGGCCAAGTCAGGGTACCAGTGAGCCCACGGCAACATATCTTTGCATGGGTTATGTAGTTCCGCGAGGTATTTTGCTAACCACATCCGCATGGCCTATGTTTGGCTTGGAGCACGCGGCAGCACTGGTATCTGGCCGCAAAAGCACTACAGTCCTGCTTCAGGTTACTCCAGCTTTGGTGCTATGTTCAAATCTCACCGGTTTTGTTTTCTTTTGCAAATTATCCGTGGGCCCCTGCAGACATGAGGAACCGCTGCCATTGCACTCCTTGAAGAATCAGAAAGAACTAACAAACTTGAAAGTCTCCTCTAAGTCCATTTATCTTCAAGCTTCCTATTCGTTAAGACTTTTTAGGGAAGAAAATTTCCAGTGAATAGGAAACAACTGTTCCTCCTCTGACTCTGAGTCCTAGATGGCTGTTTCATGACCTTTAGCTTGTGAAAGCTCATGAGATATTCCTGAAACGCTGAGACTGTGCTGGATACCTATAATCTCTGTTCATCCTATCAGGTCAAGATTTCCTCCACTGCAATGAAAATATATATAATTTTAAAGATTTTCAAAACCCCCTTTGATGTATGAAACCTATTTTAAAATAAACACGGGAGTTTCATCTTCACCTCTTAGGCACCTAATGCTGGCTGTATTATTATGGCTTCACTTGCTTCCTCACATCCAAATTTTTTTTTTGAGTTGACCTCCTACTTGACCCTACTGTAATTCGTAAGGTCCATGGAGTTTTGCCATGTCTGAATCCCATTCAAAACAATTTCTATTAATCAACAAACCAGTGGAAAAGATAGGATGAATCCCAGATGTCCCTTGATGGTGATAGGTAGATCAGATTTCATGGGACGAAAGAGGGTCAGGCTTTTTAAAGTTTACTTAGTGGGTGAAATGTGGAAGATCATATCTAAGCTGCGATAGGTGGAAACAGTCAAGGAACCTTAAAACAGTTTACAGTATGTGTGCTGTATATTTGCAGAGGCCCAGAATGATTTACTATACCTGGAGCTTTTCCTCTGTGCAAAAAATGACTAACAACTGGACTATTCTGTGCAGCATCTGACAGAACAGCTTATTGAACCAGTTCCATGAAGTACGCATGGCGTTTCAGCTACACCAATTTCCCTATTGAAAAAGCCTGAGATCCTCAGTTAGTGGCTTGCCCAAGACTAAATAAGAACTTCAGATAAAAGTACAGAGACTTAGGGGATCTAGGGATTTACTGGAAACCCCACTCAGCCTTGAAGCCTCGTTGAGTACCCTGGTTGAATTAAGTTTCTTGCAGCCAGATTTTTCACTAGTCTACTCCGGTGAACTTCTAAGTAAGTTAGGATCATGCTTATCTGCTTTGATCAATAGAGGCCGATAATATAGCTTTCTCTGACAACCCAAGACGTTGCAATAGCTGACAGAGAACCATAATATGAGAAATTGACAGAGAAATAATATGAACAAAGTAAATGGGGGAATATCAGCAGATGCTTCTACTCTGTTTTAAATAAACATGGAGTGGCGATGAAGGTTAAAATAGTGAAGTATAAATCTAAACCTCCATGAATATTTGTCATTAGGAGTATTTCTAAAATCAATTTTTGACAAAAAAATGCGCTTTTTTTTTTTAAGTATATTCCCAACTTTGGCAAATAATTCAATATGAAGCTTTTTGTGTAATTTTAAAATTTTCATTTGTTCATACCTTTTAAATATTAAAGTGTTTAAATTAGATACAGTAACTTCCATTTCAGCTTGAAGAACTTCCAGATACTTCAGTCAAAACCTAATACAAGTACATAATATTAGAATACACTTTCCTAAAAGCATCTTGGGTGCCACAATGGTGATCAAAAAGAGATATTCAAATAAAAGAAAAATATTATTATCAGAAATTTTGAATTTAATTCCATGAATCTTCCAGCGTCCTGAACAGAGTCCTGAAATGCCACTGTCATGTAAGCGATCTCGGTGGTTTGCTCTACAAAGATTCTTGGTGCACTTACATAGAATGGCAGCAATGGGGGGGGGGGGTGNTTGTTCTGTTTTTTAATAGTCAAAGATTCACAGGTCTGCTTGCTGAGAAGATAGCAAATTCAGAAGTCAAAGCTGCTACCATTAGCAACATACCAAAAGCATTTGTTTCCAAGTATGAAGAAATAATTCTAGATGACACACTGAGATTTAAAAATGCACCCATTCAGAAATAAGACGGTAGTTACTAAAATCTAGCATTTTGAAGAACAGACTGTAGTCACAACAAATGATCTGAGTTTGGAAGAATTTCCACTTAGAAAATAAATTGACATTATTTAAATCTGGTGTTAGTAAGGAGATATGTGTAACACATACTTTTTTAAATTTTTTTTTAACTGCAAAATGAAAATTTTGAGGTTTTTTTGAGGTTGATTGCATAAGACTTCACAAGGCATTTCTTGCCACCACAGGGTAGAAAAATTAAATCCTGCTAATAATTCTTGTAGCTCTGAAAAAATTATACCTGGTGATGATACTTCTCATACACACATGCCAATGTGTGTATGAAAATTATGCACTTATATGGAAGTTTTGGTTTGCCACTTTCCAACAGACTGGGCCTGGAAAGAAGATAGTGTCATTTTGTTGAAAGTAAGATGGGCAGTATTGGTGCTGGTGTGTACAAAATGCAGCATGAGCTGATAAGAAACAGGGATGGAAGTAGCTTGTCTGAATGCAAGCCAAAAAATGGGGGATGTCATTACAGTTGGTATTTCAGCCAAGTGAAGAAAGTGGAGTATATATAAAAAAGAGCTGCAGGTGGTGTTTACAAGTTTTGGTGGTCTGATTAATGGGATCTACCATCTACAAATTCTATCTTAGGCTTAATGGAACTGCTCTAAACCTTGTCGAAAGAGCTAGTAACGTTGTGCAGCTTCCAGCATTGCCTATTTTCATGTCAAACAGCAAAATCTCAAGAGCAGCTTTATATGTAGTGTTCATCATCATGTTGGCAGGTATAAGCAAGTAAATACGAAAAGCAAAATCCTTTGGGAATGAAGTGCCAGACTCATTCATCTCATTTTTTTTCTGGTCTGATTCGGAAAGCAGTGCAATAAAGGGAAAAACGTCAGGGGAAAATAAAATTATTTTATATCACAAAAAGGGGTTTGATAATAGAGGAGAATGAAGAGACAAGGCATGAAGACAGTACACATTCCAACAAACATCCTTCAGTTAGGTTTTCATGTAAATGGGGGAAGAGAAAGCAAAAAACAATGTAGTGGCAGAAGGACTGAAAAAGAGAAAGAGCGAATGAGGTAGCATGATACCGTGGTACAAAAGATGGAGAGAACCTGGAAAATAAGAACATGCCTAGAAGAAGGAACAGACAGCATGCTAGCTTGGGTGAGGGCGAGGGAACGGGAACAAAAAACAAAAACCAAATCCCCCCAAAAATAGTAAAAAAAATCCTACTCACTGTTTGGAAATATTTTTGTTTATTTTGCATAATGTTTCGTATAACAACCCAGCTAGCTATAAAAACATGTTTTCATTGCATTCAGAGCAATTTTCTAAAGAAAAACAAATGGCTCCCTCTCTCCCCTCCACAATTATATTCTAAAATGGCTGGAAACATACTTGAAGTCAATATGAATAGTAAGAAGAAAAAAAGCAGATGCAATTCAACCCTAAATCATCTTCAGATTCCCTCATTCCTTCTTTTACTATTTACACATGTGGCTTCATACCCATAATCTTTCCAGATTCTGATCAACACCAGGCAATGCAAGTGGTGAACATACTGGACTGGATCTGTTCTTTTAAGGACTGCTCAGAAGTTTTATATACAGCAGTATCAATCTCTCTTACAGTCTATACTATGCAAAATGGTTCCTAGATACAGGCACGCGACTCTCTCCCCTTGCCTCTCTTTTTCTTTATCTCATTCTTCCCCCTCCCTCCCTGTAATTTAATTTCAGGATGAATTAAAACCAGCTGTAGCAAAATCTTGCCTATGAAAACGTGTTCATTGCCAGACTCCAAGAAGTATTCTTCCCATTGTCCAATTTCACCTTTGAAATAAGGAGTTTGCATTTAGTATATGTGACTACCCTTCCTTTCCTGTAAGAGGACAATCATATAAACAAAAACATGTCAGTTTACAGAAAGACAGTTTGCAGAAAATAAAAAGGTATTTTATGAATGATAACATCATTCCTCAAGTTATGCACAACCTAATGGTAATGAAAGCTTGTATTTCAGGAGTCAGTGATTTCCACAAGAATCAAAAAGGAATTTTCCATAATGCATGATAGCTAGCTTCATTTGCAGGGGCAGAATGGGGGGAATTGCTCTCATTTTCCTTTAAAGCAACAGACTGTCACCTAACAGATGAAAGTGTAGGTCTCATTGAGCCTGGAAGTTCTGTCCTCTTGATTTTCAGTGTCTTTGTGTATGAAATCTTAAAATGTAAAGTCTGAGCTAACTAAAATACAAACAATATTGTATTGTGTGCCTTTTCCAGTGCAGAATTCCACAACAAGACATAGGGTTAATGAATTGTCTCTAAGACTCAGTTGTGTGTGTATCCTTGGATTTTGGAGACAAAGACAGCAGACTTCATTAAAGAGAAAGTAAATGATTTTTTTTTTCCACTATTCTGAAAGAGACAAACAGTATTGCAGTGGTACAGCTACACAACTCAGTAACTGAAGAGATTTCAGTATAGGGATGCATGTCCACAGTTCACAAAATGCTTTAGGTTTCCACTGGTGCTGCACAAGGTATTTCAAAGTGGCACCTAGTCCCAGAAACACGAAAAACACAAAAACTACTGCAACTATGGCAGGACACTGCCACAAGTTCTGATGCTGACCGTGGTGGCAGTGCCCTTGTAATGACTGATGTTATGACTACTGGTGCACAGTATCTCAGATTAGTAAAGATGGTAAGTGGAATGGCATAACATTTGAATCAAAGACAGTACTTACTTTAAAAAAAGAAAATACTATCCCCTGAAATCAAATATCTGTGAATTGAATACAGCCAAGCATTCTCCTTATGACATAAAGCTGTATTTGGAGGGCTGGTCAAAGTATGATGCAGTCAGAAGCTTGAGAACAGTTTGCTTTATTGCTAGTTTTGCAATTCTACCAAAAACCCAAACCAACAAAACCCCAAATGAAAACTAATTTAATCCTTTTATTAAGGAAAAGAGCAATGTATCACAATCCATTCTTTACCTTCTCCAAAAAAAAAGAGGTTAAAATCATAAATGCAGTCTTGGGTCTTCATAATCAGTGGCAAAACTGTCACTGATTTCAGCACAGCAAAGCACTTTGTAAGTTTCAGTTTGGGTTATTTGGTATGAAATAATTCAGTGAGTTCTGCAGTTGCCTGCCTCACTGCTATGTCGGAAAGTCTGGAGTCAGTATTGCCAAATAAACGATATGTAGAAGAATTGCCTGACAAAACTATGCAAGGTTTTATTTTGAAGGAAAACTGTTCAGGTGCACATTTCCAAACCAGAAACTAAGCTAAAAATAACATTTAAATAGTTATTTCCTTGGAAAGTTAAGCTCAATGAGACCAAAATAAGGGTTGCAACACAGGCAGGACCCCAGCCTCTCATCAGGGTGATCCAGGAGCAGCTTGTGGCAACAGAGGATGCTTATTTGTCTCACTGCTCTGAGCATACACAAGGGCAGGTCAGAAGAGGAAGGGCACTGTCACAATGTGCATGCATTCACAAATCAAAGCAAAACTGATGGGTCTAGCTGCAGCCCAATTAGCCTTTAATAGTATCTCTTTTATATTGTTTCTTTTTGTGTCATATTCCACAGAGCTACAGCGTGCAACTTGATTGGCGCAAATCATCTATTCCCTTTACACTCATGGTGTAGCCTAAGTGCCTCAGAGATGGAAACTGGACCGTTAATCAGCCAGCAGACCTATTTATTGACTACCCTAGTTGCTGCCAGCTAGTGAAGCAGATGCTAGACTCATGAGAGATTTTAGGAACCAAAAGGGTACGCCCAGAACAAATTTCAGAGGAAGAAGTGTGAGAAATCTTACTGCATGGGTGACTACAACTCAGATAGAAGCATTTGCTTTCATTATGAACTGTGGTCTATTGAAGAAAATACAAGCTAAATATGAGGGAACTTATTCATTTTTTCAACTTAAACTTTTAAACTTTTTTAGACAAAGCAGCTATTGAAAGGTTTCTGAATACGTCCCTATCAGGCATGAGAAAGCTTGGCCCAGTGCACGTTTGATTTCATTTTCCATCTTTACTGGTAAAACTGACATTTCTCCATGTAATTTGAGAGCTTTTACTATTCTTGGCATCCAATAAAACTTTCCGTATGAAAGTCTTTATTTCCATTTTCACCAGTGAAAACACACTTTCACTTTGGTGAGTACAGAAGCTGAAGTTTCTTATTTTATTGTATTGAATGAATATATTGAAGATATTCACCCTACATGAAAAACAAGCAAGAACCTTTGGAAAGGCCAAAACACTGTTGCAGGCTATCTAAAATTGCTTTTTTAAGACATGCAACATAATTCCAATGCTGGGAGGGCACAGGTGAATAGAAACATACATCTCTTACTAACTTGTCCTCAATCCTTAACAGCTTAATCCTCCAGCCTGACAGACTGCCCAATGCGAACCAGCTGGTTACCAAAGTCATACTGGGAACACGAGTGGTCTTGATTCTGCCAGGGGGGTTGTAAAGAGCAACTCTGAGGTTTCACTGACACTCTATTTGGAAAGGCTGCGACTGCAATCCTTTCCAAACAGTTTTAGCACCATGCTATGCCATAATCTCTCCAGCTTTTCAAGAAATTGACAAAGGGTTGCCGGCGGTTCTGTGGTATGAAGGCAGTTTAGATAGCTAAAGCAGTCTCACTAAGACGTTACCAAATTATTTTATGTAATACAGACATGACCGTCATATATGATGATTTTCATCATATCATATCATATCATATCATATCAAAGCTGTACTTCACTTACCACATTGCTGCACGTCCTGTACCGGATGTTTCTCCCTTCACAGGTCCTGTGTCCAAAAATTAAAAACAAACCCAAAACCATTAATAGCTGAATATAAAAAGCAAACGCATATGCTGTGTCAGCATCTTTCCTACAAAGATCTCTAAGTACCTAATCCCCCACCAACCTTCTTCCCCAAAGTAAAGGGCTCTCTGTCCCTATATGGGTATTGAGGTATGAATTCTACAACTCCTACATTCACTTTAAAAATTAGTTTCTAGAAGGTGGCCTCAGTTTATAAATAAGGTTGGAGGTCAGAGTACAGTGTTTAGTTGGAAATCAACACCTGAATTGCCTTAATAACGCCCTGTGTCTCCCAGCTGTCCACAATGATTGCACAAGGGCACAGCTCTGCATCCACCCTTGGCACGGACAAAGTCTGAGCAGCCAGGCTTTGTCTGCTGGGGAGCGACCTGCGCCTGGGGAAGAAGGAAACCTGCCTGCAGCGGCGTGAAACGACACAGGGCCTCTTTTGCAGCTTGATGAGGGGAAAAGGAGAGCACAAACCTTCCTCACCCCGGGTCCGCCCGTCCCTGGCTACTCCCAGATGCCTGCTGCAGAACAGCATCCAAGGAGCAGCTGGACCCGGCAGAGGTCAAGGAGAGCGTGTGCCCTGATATGTGCTTTCCATGGCTCTCTTCCTTTTCCCCCACAGCAGATACGTACCAGCCCTGATGCTGGCAGGGCTCCCAGAAGAAAGGTCAACACCCAGATATCTTTTTAGTACTCAGCAGCATGTATTCCGAGTATTTGACCGTAAGTGAAGTTTTATGTGTTTCATGAGTTCAGAGAGCATACTCTATGGAGGTCCTCGATACAAATCTTCTGCAGGGTTTGCCTTTTAAAGATTATCCTTCAAAAGAATAGAATTCCTTACATTTTTAATTTCTTAATTTCACAACTTTTTTTTCCCCCTTCTTTTTTTTTTTTTTTGGCCTGGATTTAACAAGCATACATTCCTTGAGGACTAAATGCCTGCCAAGACTGAATTTTTAAATCCAAACCATTTTGAACTATCCAAGAGAAAGGACAGCATCTGCATGCATTTGTGTCATTCTTTTTTCCTTCGTGTTTTTTAAAACAGAAAAACTTTTCCCATACTGAGTTAACTCTAACATAAACGGAACAGATTTCCTTTGAATTATTGAAGTCATCCTTCCTCCCACCTTTATCCACAAGACTTAATTGTGATGTTCGTGCAGTAATCATTTACACGTATGTGAGTACAAAATCAGGGCAAAACACGGTTTTGCAAATGTATCACAGTGGTGTAAATGATCACAGGAGAAGATAAAAAAGTAAATAAACCCTATCACTTTTTCAGAAGAAATGTAAGCAGAAAGATAACGTATTCTGTTATGTAGCATTTGGCATACAAAAAATGCTATTAAAAGCTAATAGAAATACCACTAATTCAATGCCTTTGCAATGTTACATAATTAATTCAAGTAAATTTTGATTACTGCAAGCATGCATGGAAGTGAAAAGTGTGCAGAGAGTACCTAGCACTAGGAAGAACAGCTTTAGCAGTACAAGAATAAAAAATATGCACAATAGGCTATGAACTAAACAACAACAACAACAGCAACAAAAAAACAACCACCAAGCAACTCCCTCCCACTATCCCAGTCATTCCTGAGCAGTATTGACAAGCTGGTAGTGATACTGTGGTGGAGGCTAAACCTGTTCACACTCCACTACATTCAGTACAGGTACTCTTGATTTACACCAACAGGTAGCAAAGAAAAATACATTATGCAGCATGTGAACAGCCCTAGTGCAGGCCTTGTACACCAGGCTGAATAGCTTGTTCAGCAAACTCGATACATGCCCCATCTGTCTCTCAGAAATGCCATACAAGGCATCAGACTTCTCTTTGCTTCACACAGACCTGCTGTTATCACATTTTAAATTACCCTAATTTATTAATGTCAGAACCATTGAACTGCCAGGGAAATTTAAACTTCCTTCCTATCAGCTGCCTCACAGTTTCTTCTTTTCACAGTTTCTTCATCTTGCCTGTTTTGAAATGAAAAAACACTTATTTTTTACTTATTCTTTGCATTAGGGAAAAGAATAGGTACTTTCATTAGACATAAGCCACAGAACTATTCAGATTTTTCCTCCAATTTCCCTCCTTTGGCTAATGGCCAGGGCTGTTCAGAAAAAATGTGCGATTCTGGATGCAGCTAGTGCTGTGATGATTCATGAACACTAGGAACCACTCTTGCAAAACTCCCCTTGTTCCCTCTTCAAGACTTTGGGGTTTCATTGTTCAAGCTCATTAGTTTTCCAGTTATCACCCATCAATCAAAAGCAGGCAAACTGCTTTCAGCCTGAGCTAATATATTTTGACAATAGATTTGCAGAGTAGTTTGTGTTTCAGATGTACACTGTTTCAGGAAAATATTCCAGATTTTCTTAAACTCAAGTGTCTACTTTCGGATTCAAAATCATAGGATTTGTAGAAAAAACCAGTTAAAAAGACTCTGGGGGAAAAAAAAGTAAATAGCCACTTTTGGGGGGCATACATTTTGATTTTCAAAAGTAAATCTGTTTCTGACCCTGTCTATGCTTCAAAGAGGGAAGCTGAAGCCATCTGCTGAACTTAATCCTGCTAGAATGAAATACACAACCGTCCTGCATGACACCAGGCCAGACTAGGTCTTCTCCTCTAGGCAGGGTTCAAATTAAAGGTACCCATCCCACCTCTCAGCGTGGATGCTTTGCAGAATGCCACAGCACAGGGCACTTAACATGCAAGAAATGACCACAGGAGATGAGTGAGACTGTGTCACGAGACACAGTCACCACATGTTCTCTGGCCTCTGCAGGGTATAAATGAGAACTCACATCAACAAGGAGTACACACAGCCACTTGGAAAAGTCAGAAGTCACGCAAAATGTCAAGTTTGTCTATGAGAGCACACAAAGAGTGGGAGCAGCAAGAGGTATGGCTAGTCTTCTCTGTTATCTATACAGGGCAGGGGATTTTGCAGAGGAAAAAGGTAGCTGAGGGTTTGGCTTGACAGGCAATTATTTTCATGTGCATACAAAAGAAAAGCAAGCTATCGGGAATCATGTTTCATTCTTCAAACCTAGTCACTTGTTTCCAGTAAAGTTTCTGAAAGAGGTTAACAACTTCTAATATATTAAAATATTCACTTCTCTTAATGTAAACAACCTGAAACCCTAGTATTTATTTCTCCAGGCTCCAGTTTGTAGAGGGACTTAGTTCAAGCCGCCGTGTCCCTGCCTCCCTCCCCCCAAAAGGTCTAAAGTAGATGTGTATTTATGCTCAGCTAGAGTTAGAAGCCTTGAAATAATCCATGCCAGAAAGAATAGCAATCCCATGCCAAAGTTGCCTTTATCTGTAATTACCGAAGATGATGAAAGAGATTTGCAGAGGAGGACCTCGTCAACTCCAGCCACTCTCAGCAGTCATCAAAGTTTGAAATGCTTTTCTTAAGAAACAAGTCTCCACATAAGCAAACAACTATGAGCCAGAGGTGGGTTATTTTTGTGGACATGAATTTTGATGCAACTGTTCACTACAGGGGTTTGAAAGCTGATGTAATGTTGGACAACTTTCACTTTCCTTCATTTTCACACCCCTTAATAACCATTCTTCTGGGACAGATTCTGGTTTCTGCACTGTACCTGTGAGAAAAGTATGCTGTGGGCCTTTCTGCTCCCCTGAGATCCTAGGCAGGCTGCGTCAGCCCTCCCCTTCCTCTGGTACCAGCAGGCACGAGGCCATGCTACACACACGGTAACACCATCTTGCATCTCTCTTTCCTCACACTGCTACTCTTGCCTCTTTCTCAAGTGTTGCACAATGTTATAAACCCTTGTCATCCTCAATACGATTTCTGTGTTTGTCCTCTGGGAGAAAGAAAGTCTCTTTTATTCTTTCAGCATAAACAAAGAAAGGAAACCGTAAAGGAAACATGAGGGAAGGCCATGGACACCAAACTGTTATGAAAAAGGAAGATGCACCAGGACTGCATTAACTTTGAGTTCATTTTTTCAAACTGGCTGTGTCTGCCCAACTTCATGTCCAAATCTTTCAATTGACAATTTTTTGTTAATGAGCACCTTGCCTGCCACAATGGCTTGTGCAGATGCACTGTTACGTTTTACCATGCAGCTGGGTATTAGAACTGTAAAAATTTCTCATTCTTTATGTTTAGGAGACTGTCTCCTACAGACTTCTGCACCTTGTTGAAACAGTGAAATACTGGAAATGTTACAGGAATAGTTAACTTTGAGACAAGAAAATGGGGTATGGATAGACAAGCCAGCTTTCCTTAGCAACTTTAGTTACAGATCTTACAAAAGTTCTTTCTGCAGCAGTAAAAATAAAAACTGCCAAGAGGCACAATACCAACTTGAGTCATTACACACAGGAAGCTGGCTAAGCAAATAAAAACATGGGTACTGATCTGTGGTTGCCAAAGGTCTATTTTTTGCATAAATTATGTTTTCCACAGTCTTGTTATTAAGGAATCAATTACTCCGATGTAAATAATGTATCATACTTAACATGAATAAGCCCATGTTAACCTCATTAAGTTCAACAAGGCCAAATGCAAAGTCTTGCACCTGGGTCAGGGCAATCCTCAATATCAGTACAGACTGGGTGATGAAATGAATGAGAGCAGCCCTGAGGAGAAGGACTTGGGGATACTGGTGGACAGAAAGTTAGATATGAGCCAGCAATGTGTGCTTGTAGATCAGAAAGCCAACTTTATCCTGGCCTGCCTCAAAATAAGCATGGCCAGCAGGGTGAGGGGGGTGATTCTCCCTCCCTACTCCACTCTGGTGAGACCCCACCTGGAGTACCATGTCCATCTTTGGGTTCTCCAGTACAAGACAGATATTGACATGTTAGAGCAGATCCAGAGGAGGGCCACAAAAATGATCACAGGGCTGGAACACATCTCCTGTGAAGAAAGGCTGAGAGAGTTGGGATTGAAGACGTTCAAGATGCAAAAGTCCTGTTTGAGAATTTCCTTTTATGACAAGGTCACCCAGCTAGTTGACTAAGGGAAGCCAGTAGATGTGAGATTTTTTGATTTTAGCAAAGCTTTTGATACTGTCTCTCACAGTATCTCTCTGGACATAACATCCAGCATACAGCTAGACAAGTCCATAATACATTGGGTGAGCACTTGGCTGATGGGTCAGTCTCAAAGAGTCATAGTAAATGGGGTCACATCAGGCTGGCAGCCAGTTACCAGTGGGGTTCCCCAGGACTCAATTTTAGGGCCGGTGCTCTTTAATGTTTTTATAAAAGATCTGGACATAGGAGTTGAATGTACATGAAGTAAGCTTGCTGATGATCCTAAGCTAGGAGGAGCTATTGACTCCCGCTAGGGTAGAGAGGACTTAGAGATCTGGATAGACTAGAGAGCTGGGTAATCACCAGCTGTATGAAATTTAACAAGACCAAGGGCAACATTCTCCACCTGGGACAGAGTAATCCTCATATACATACAGACTGAGGGACAAGAGGCTGGAGAAAAGCCTTGTGAAAAGAGATCTGGGGGGCTGGGTTAATGGCAAGTTGAATATGAGCCAACAGTGTGCCCTGGCAGCCAAAAGAGCCAACCACATCCTGGGGTGCATCAAGCACAGCATCGCCAGCTGGTCAAGGCAGCTGATTGTCCCACCCTACACTGCACTGGTGTGGCCCCTCCTCGAGTACTCTGTGCAGTTTTGGGCATCTCAATATAAGAGGGACATCAAAGTACTAAAGTGTTTGCAGAGGAGGGCGACAAAGATGGTGAAAGGTCTCAAAGGCAACATTTACGAGGAGTGGCTGAGGTCACTTGGTTTGTTCATCTTGGAGAAGAGAGGCTGAGGGGTTACCTCATCAGAGTCTACAACTTTTTCAGGGGCGGCAGTGGAGGGTGAGGTGCTGATGTCTCTCTGATGACCAGCAATAGGACAAGAGGAAATGGAATGAAGCTGTGTCAGGCAAGTTCAGATTGGGCATTAGGAAACAATTCACTGAGAAGGTGCTCAGTCACTGGAACGTGATCCCCAGGGAAGTGCTCACGGCAACAAGCTTGTCAGCATTTGAGGAACATCTGCATGATGGTCTTAATCATATGTTTTATTTTTAGGTACTCCTGTGAGGAGCAAGGGTTTGGATGACATGATCTATGATTCTATGATTCTCTGTTCAGCCTGGAGAAAAGAAGGGGACCTTACCTCAGACTTTTAATATATAAAGGGGGCCTACATGAAAGATGGAGAAAACCTTTTTACCGAGGCCTGTACTGACAGGAGAATGGGCAATGATTTTAAACTGAAAGGCGATAGATTTAGATTGGGCATGAGGAAGAATTTTTTTACAATGCACATGGAACAGGTTACCCAGGGAAGCTGTGGATACCCCCTCCCTGGAAGTGTTCAAGGTCAGGTTGGATGGGGCTCTGAGCAACCTGATCTAGTGAAAGATAAACCTGCCCATGGCAGGAGAGGTGGACTAGATGATCTTTAAAAGCCCTTTCCAACCCAAGCCATTCTATGATTCTATGATGAAATAAACATTGACCCTTATGTATTTGAAGGGAATGGAGCTAACAAAGAAGCCATCATACTGGGCTTTACTCTGTGAAGCTCTGCTGTATATCCAGAATAAATTCGCTGGAATCAGAGGAATGGAACATGGCTACACATATATGGATATGACTATACATTATATGAAAGAGATGGTGTTAGAAAAAAGGAAAAAAATGACTTTATATGGTACTTAGCCTGATCCAAACCTGACTTACTGTCTAGGAATTTGAAGGACAAGTGAACAGTGTTTCTCAAAGCTGAGTCCCTTTCATGGTGATATCAATATGAAACAACTACTTGTTTCTGGCTACCTGATGCCTGTTGAAGTTATGTTGAATGGTCCCTAGAGAATGCCATACAGTCTCTTCTAAAGTTTTGTTTATACTGTAGGCTATAGTGCAAGAAATAACCAAAGTAACCTAAAGGTATCTAGCCCAGATAGGGATATACCAAGTTGGTTACTTCTAGGAGTCTAGCCAAAATAGCACAGAGCCCAGAGAAAGCTACTTTATCTATTGGTCTTGCACAGGTAAGCCTTTCCTTCTAAAAGTATGATTAGGCTCATGTCACAATTTCATTTTAAATTCTGGAAGTTTGCAGAGGGGTATGGTTCAGATTTGAGAATTTTGTTGGGAATGTTGCTGCAGCTCCGACAGTGCTCCAACCCACAGAAAGCTCTTTCTCTGGGTAGCTTCTGCTACCCTTGGAGTTTAAGGTTGACATTATATTTACTCAAAAGTAAGGCAAACCTTGGACTTTTGCTGTACAAACTGTTGAACAGAATAGAGTTTATTCCAAATTTTACTTTCAAATTAGTTTTTGCATTATTCAGAGCCAGTGAATGTTCTTTTCTAAGAACTAGCTGGCATTTAATGACACTCCCTAAACTTCCAGTAAAATATGACTGTCTAGTCCAATTAAAAAAATAAAAATCAAATTTGTGAAAAATAAAGGAAAATAAGGAGAAAAATTTGTCAGAGTGCTTTCAGACTACTGTTAATTTTCATGCATTTAGTCTCTCACTTTTGTCACTGCAGTGTATTTTCTTAAGAATCTTTAAAAAAGTGTCTTTAGCTTTAGATTTGCACATACAACACATATTGCAGAAAGTATATAGAGAAACAAATAGTTTCAGATAGTATATACAGAAAGTAATTACGGTTGCAAATGTTTTTCAATTGCTCACTAGCCCAGAAAGGCAGGAAAAAAGCAAGAATTAAAGAAGTGCCTTTTGGCAAGACGATGTCAAAAGGTCTCTTCACAGTGCAAGTGGAAAGAAAATACAAAACTAAATCTCACCTGGCTGCTGTATCACAAAGATAGCTTCTAGAACATATTGCAGGCCCAAAAGTAGTTAATATCCCAGATCTGAATGTGCCTGAGCTCAGATTGGGATCCAAGTTTTGCAGCTGGTCTTTACACAACAAATGTGCTGAACAGGAACCCAAGTTCCCCATGCTTTGAGGAAGTTTCAGCCTGGGTCTGAATCACATGTGTTAGCCGAGCTTCACTGAAATTCTTATGCTTTCTCATGTACAATCTATTGTTTGGGGCTTTAGAGAATCACATCTTAACTTCTTTTTTGTAGGTAGCAAGGCTTACAAAACCTTCACATCATGCACAGGCCTGGCTGATTTAATTCTTTTTCATTTAAATCCCAGAATAGATTTATTGAAAGAATTATGAATATACAAGAGCTCTTCCAGTGAACCTGGGCTTCTGAACAGTACATTATCCAAGTGAAGGCTCCACAGGCATTTTTGTTAGGTAGGCTACTTCTCAACAGAGAGACAAATTTATGGGGATAATATCCATCACTCATCTGCAGGTACAATGCTGACTACTGTTCATTCTAACACAGGTCAGTTTCTCACCCAAAACACCAACACATAATATCCCTGTGGCAACTCTGGCAATGTATTATATGGGAAAAAACAACACTAGCAATGTATTTTATATACTCTTAGTGACTTCACTGAGGCACAGAACACGGAAATCAGGACAACCAGCACAATGTGACTGTTTCTCCAAAGACCACCAGCAGTCACTCCACACATTACAATGCTGACCTAGACTGTGTGAAATTTGCAGCTTTTTATAATATTGGCTCAAATTTAAGATTGTTGCTTGCTGCTTCTGCCATTAGGAAGAGTTAGAACTGTCATCTCAAAACTGGAAAAGGTTCTCCATCAAATTAAAAGAGGAAATGTTCTTAGAATTACCAATTTGGCTATTCTCAGAGTAAACAGAATAAAAATTTCCTTTTTAAAATGCTGCTAGATGGCATGGCTTTAACCAGAAGCACCTACAAACCAAATATACTCAAAACGTCTTCCAAATGTTTAAAATCACACAATATAGCATGGAAGATGTCCTTTGCAGAGTAAACCAGCTACAGTTATCAACTGAAGCAGAAAACAAGCCAGCCATGAAGGTATCCTGAAGGTCATTTGCAGGAATCAGTACACTAAGGTAGCATATCAGTATAGTTTTGATCAGAGTAATGAGAACCATCTTCCAAAATAACTTGGTAGCACAGATTACCTAAGAATTTTATGACACTGACTGTGCTTCCATTGAGTGACATGGTATGCTTCATCAGAACGCTATTTACTTTTGTGAATGTATTCAGCAATTATGATAGCATTTGTGCAAAAATGTTTTGCTTTTTATTCTACAGACCTTAAGATAGAAAAGTGCTTATTCTAGAAATCATAAAACCCCACAGTATTTAAAATAATCATTCTGGCCAGCACAGGAACATTTCACAAAGTGGCAAAATTTGACTTATTTAGTAGTGCGCCAGGATTAGAGCAGACTCCATTTAGGATCATAGAAGATCTCAAGTTGGAAGGGACCCATAAGCATCATTGAGTCCAAATCCCTGCTCCTCACCGAACTACCTAAAACTAAAACACATGGCTATTTATATAATTGCAGAATAATTGCAGTAATTTATGCTAGCTTCTGTCTGATAAAGAAGCAGCCAAAAAACTACTAACTGTTCCCCTTTTCACTCAGAAAGTTTAAAGGACCTTTAATTAATGTTAGATGTGAACAACTTCAAATTCTCTTGCAATCTAAGCCCCTGAGACAGATGAGTCTGTGACAGCAGACTGAAAACTAAGGGCCACAGCCACGTACTTTGACTAAATTCTAAACTCAATTGTGAAGCAGCAACACAGCAGTAGAACTTTTGGTATCAGAAGTATATACAGATGAAACTTAAACAGTATTTTTAAAATATGTAGTATTTGATGTATTTCCAGTGCTAGTCAAGTGTTGTTGTAATGGGTTCTTATTCTATTGTTTAAACTAACATAAATAACATGCATCTATTCCATCATCATCTGACAGGCACCAAACCATTCAATGTTGATTTGTGAACTGATAATCTGTATGATGAAAATGAGAAAATATTACTCCTTAATGAAATAAATCAAATTTATTTTGGGCTTCTGTCTTATGAAAAATGTCACTCAACATAAAATTGACCTAATTTTAGCTAATTTAGCTAGTTTATTAACCTAACCTCCAAAGGTATGTCTCTGTGGTTATTTTAGAGATCAATTGATTCAAACTGACATAAAACAGAGAGTCCTTTATGCAGATCTACTCTTTTCATCCTGCAGAATGCAATGGCAGTGGGCTGAACAACCAAACTGGTGAGTCACTTACTTCAGCTAGTTTAGCAATCAGAGCTAGTGGAAAGGGTATTTCATACTGGTGATTTGCTTACAGCCATTGGCTGAAGAAAAAAAGGGAGGTATCTGAAAAGGGGAAAAATACATATTCCAGCAAGTAACAGAGCTAGTGTGAAGCATCTGAACAAAACTGGAATTGTGACTGTCTCATGTGTGTTCCCTCTTTTTTTTTTTTCTTTTTTTTCTTTTTTAAAAAATCCCTGTCACATTTATTACTGAGGGAAACTTGTCAGGAAAATGTTGACTTTCTTCTGCTGCTAAACATACATCCCTCATCTAATGGTGGAAAACCTCCACTCTATTCAGCGGTTTACACATGATTTCCCAGAGGTAAGACCAACGATCTCAAATTTTGACTCCTTAACCCAGATCCAGTATGCATGGGACACTATAACCAGCTTAGCACTCTGCTATATACTCACACAAACTGTTCCCTGCTTCAGGCTTTAGCTGGAAACAACAGAAACAGTAATAGGAAAGGTTTCTAAGCAGACTGAAAAAAAGACCACTTATCTGCTATGTGCTAAAATAATTCCAAGAACTCTAGGAGATTGTGCCCTTCTGCAACCTACAACCTTACTTGACCAGAAAGTGATGATGAATTTGGAAGATGATAGGAAAAAAATCGCAATTACCTTCCTGACAAGCCTAGACACAGTAAACCACTATTGTTCCCCAAGGCTTGGTATTTGGGCTGGTTCTGTTTAACATCTTTATCACGTGGGTCACAACAACCCCATGCAGCGCTACAGGCTTGGGGAAGAGTGGCTGGAAAGCTGCCTGGCAAAAGGACCTGGGGGTGTTGGTTGACAGCTGAATACGAGCCAGCAGTGTGCCCAGGTGGCCAAGAAGGCCAATGGCATCCTGGCTTGTATCAGGAATAGCGTGGCCAGTAGGACTGGGGAAGTCAGTGTCCCCCTATACTCAGCACTGGTGAGGCCCCACCTTGAATACAGTGTTCAGTTTTGGGCCACTCACTACAAGAAAGACCTTGAGGTCCTGGAGCATGTCCAGAGAAGGACAACGAAGCTGGTGAAGGGTCTAGGACACATGTCTTAGGAGCGGCTGAGGGGACTGGGCTTCTTTAGTCTGGAGAAAAGGAGGCTGAGGGGAGACCTTATCGCTCTCTACAGCTACCTGAAAGGAGGTTGTAGCAAGGTGGAGGTCAGTCTCTTCTCCCAGGTAACAAGCAATAGGACAAGAGGAAATGGCCTCAAGTTGCACTGTGGAGGGTTTAGATTGGATCTCAGGAAAAATTTCTTCACTGAAAGGGTTGCCAAGCATTGGAACAGGCTGCCCAGGGAAGTGTCTAAGTCACCATCCCTGGAGGTATTTAAAAGACGTGTAGACATGGTGCTTGGGGACATGGTTTAGTGGTGGTTTTGGCAGCGTTAGGTTTATGGTTGGACTCAATGATCTTAAAGGTCTCTTCCAACCTACATGATTCTTTGATTCCATGATTGATGTTACTGCAGGACTTGTCAATATGTAAAGTAGAACTCCAGAACAGACAGAGTATTTTTAGGAGCAGGATGGGTGAGCTTAGCATAAGAGAATTTATCATTTCTTTTACAATTCAAAAACGTATTCGGATACAAGGAAATTAAATAAATGCACATGAAGTTCAGATATCTAATGAACATTCAGCCATTTATTACTCTGTTTAATTTTGCTTTAATCAACATGCGTACTTATTAATACATGGATTGAAGGTATGTGAGTACTATCAATCACTATGCTGGATGACAAATTCCAAGTCTGCTGTGCAATAGGCAGACCACAACAAATAATAGCCAGATTCCAAGGAAGATGGCAAAGACCATATTGCAGTGTCTCTCCACCTGCTCTGCCTATGTATTTCCAGCGTCCCTGTAGCCAAAGTATCCAATAGCTAATAAAACTTGGTTATCTGTAGAAGCACAACAGCTGCTAGTTTGGCCCACAAGAAAAAAAGGAGTGGTCTGCCGTTGTCCTCTGTGCAGGTTTTGACCAGCAGTGCTGCACGACAGTTCACAACAGAAGGGAGATAGATAAGGAAATGGAGAGAACTGAAACGGAAGGAATGATAAAAACTGAAACACTCTGCAATGATAAAAAAGAATACTTCTTCACCCAATATGTAGTTAGGCTGGGAGGTTTGCTTTCAAGTGAGTTGAAGCAACAGTAACTTTTAAAGGAGGTTTATAAATAACAAGAATATTTGAAGTCGTAAAGAATTAACGTTAACAAAGAACGAGAAAGGTGTCATGCTTTGAGGTTTAGTCCAGTCTTTAACTACTAATTAGCAAAATGTTGTTTTCCTGAGGCTTATTCTGTCACCAGAGTGACCTAGTGCTGCCTGCCATCAGTGTGGGATACCAGGACTCATGGTTGATTTGGGCTGACAACTCCTGTCTGCTTGTGTGATTGGCATATTTATTTATATCACTATCATACTGAATGACCTTAGCATAATCAGGATCAGTTGTTCTAACCAAATGTACTGTTAAACATACCCTACCCTGAAATGCTTGCCATCTAAAACACTAGAAAATAGAATTTCTCGCTAACACTTTCCATTCTTTCATCACAGCTGCGAAGGCCTAACACAAAACATGTTCCCAAAACAAACAACACAAGCACTAACATAACTTTGGCAAACAAAAGCTGGAAACAAAACTGGGTTCCTTTATTTAGCTGCATATACTAATAGTGTTTAGGAATGGGCAATTAGTCTTTGCATTTCTTCAAAGCGGATCCACTGGGCCCTCTCTTTTCATGTAATGCTCTGAAAGTCACATCATACAGAATTAAAAGACATAAGGCATTATGAACATTCCTCCCAAGATGAGAAATATTTAGGATTAATTTGTTCCAAAACATCTGTGTTGCCAGTTTTCATTTGCCAGAAGTATCTAGTATCTTCCTTCATGCTGCCATGAAATTAAACACAGCAAATACATGAGATAAACTGTACCAACCAAGAAATTGTCCCAGAGAGGTGGACATTTTGTTCTAGCCTTGCCGGGTTTGAAATACTCATGCGCAGGAGCTTATTTCCAAATCTTCAAAGTCTGGATGAGTTTCCCTTGCTCCCTCTCTGCCTTTTTCTTAGCGACTTAGAATGTTTGCCTAGCACAAAAATTAAGCATTTAAACCCTTTATTTAATTACGAGTTGCATACAGACCAGGACAGAGGAAAACCTATCACACATTTGATGCTGTGCTAATTCCAGCTCAAATTTTACTACTTATGATTTATTGCTAATGGCTGGCGAAAGTTGTGCACCTAATTAAACCCTTGCATCCTAACCTGGAAACAGGGGGCTTCCACGTCTGAATGGGTCAAAGTTTGCGCTTTGTTTCTTAAGGCAGGAAGCATTGTTTATGTACTGACGGGACAGTGCCAAGGTGTTGTATGAAAAACAAGTACTGTGTGATTTATGTATTTACTCCCTCTTCCACTGGGGTAGCTTGAGGGACATCCTGAGTAGTACAAGAATCAAAGACAAGCAGATTAGGAGAGCCTGCACAGAAGGAGTGATTTATACTCATATGCTACAGACCACTATGATGACTACTACTACTACTACTACTACTGTCATGGAGCTCCAAGAGTTTTCCCCACCAGGGGGGCAGTTCTCAGTGAGGGAGCAGAGGTGTAGTCAGCAATCCCTGGCATTACTCAGATTCCCCAGATCTCCTGGTATCCCTGGATTCATGTTTACATTAAAGGCATGTACAGAAGTTCACTTATTTTCCTAAGTCTGGAAAGCATACAACTCCTGTCTCTGTGATTCCCAGTTTTGAGGTATTTGCAGAACTACTATTTGCTGTGGAACTCAGAAGAGATGAGAATTTGGCCTCATGTTTAAAAACCAAATTATTCTAATTTTTTTCAATGGGAACGGAATAGAGAAATACTGGTTTTCCATTGGTTTCAGTAGATGCCTTTGCCTATCTTTTCTCCGTCCAGCAGACTTGTGCACATTGTCAACTCAGTAATTGCTGGAACCAGGAGACCAAACTGTCCACAGGTAAAGATAAAATATACAATATTCTATTCTGATCTTACAGTTCAATGCCTTGTGCTGTTTCTTATCCTCACTAAACAGCATCATGTATTAAAATATCAGATGTAGGAAACAATTTGGAATGTATTGTTGCAGTTTGTTTTATTAACATCAGTTTTATAAGCATAAGAAAGAAAATACAAAAGAAACATCTGCAGGATGGAAAATTGTATTACCTTTTTTACACTACAATATATAAGATACCAGAGATGGCAGTAAACCACAAAGTTTGGGTCTGGATTTTTCCTTCATATCCGTTATCAGAAATCTGTTAACATTTATCACATATACCATGTTTACTATAGGTAAACTTTTTCCTAAAGTAGGTAGAAATAATATTTGCCAGAAATATTTTGCCAGTAAAAATTACATATGCTATAGAGTGGAAATGATGTCAAATGATTTGTTCATGTTCCACTGCAACCAAGTAACTGGAGAGGAATAAAATCTCAGATGCCTGACTGGGTACCCAGGCTTCATTTTTGCACTGGGACGTTCTACTTCCGCCTGTTGACGTGGGTTTGCTGGTATGGAAGACTTCTTACCTGAAATTTATTTGTAAGATATCCCCAGCTGAATTACCATTCTTTCTCATATAGCTCAGGATGCCATGTTGGGTCAATGTGATGCTTTTAGTCCTAGTGTGGCTGAGATTGTGGGGCACTAAACCTAGTGAATTAGCTGTAGTGTGGTACAAGTGCCACTAAAGTACAAGTACCGCTTAAGTGGTGAAAGCATAGGGAAGTTTCACTTTTCAGTAGCTGGCAGGTTTGCAAGGTGTCTGGGCAACTTTTATGTCTCCATAGGTTCTCACTATATTTTAGAAGGGTGCCTTATCAAACATGTTGGTGGCTTGCCTGAATTAAAAAACACACCACCATAATTTTTTGACACCGAGTTGGAAATTTCAGCGTAGTAGTTCAAGACCTCTACTGATTACTTCTTATGGTCTGACACATAGGAGTAGGATGAATTTTCCCATCAGTAAAGTAAAAAGCATTGACCCACTTACTTGCTGCTCAGGCAGCGTCTCAGTGAATATGAAGCCCCTCCTCCACACGTGCGTGAACATTCGCTCCACGAGCCCCAGGCATCCCACAGTGAGTCTCGGTCTTCCTCCGAGCGAGCTGTTCTGGAGCTCTGAGGAGAGGGAGAAGGAAAAAAAATTAGGAAAAATCATTTAGAGGACAAAAAATTATTGTTGCTATTTTAACCTTTCTTTTTACTGGATATCATCTTGGTCATTGAAAGCGCTGAATAAATCTGTGATTCTCTGACATTCCCACTGCCTGGCAGCTGATTGTTGTAGTAGGGGTTGCTGTATGAACTTGTTTTGATCCTCTGAGCACCATACTCTGTCTCAATTTGAGGTTGGTGATGACTATTATGAAAAGGCACTTTGGATAACAGTGAGGCAAGGGATTTTTCCTGATTAAAAGGAAGAGGTGTGGTACTGTAGACATCAGAAATTGTGCCTTGAAGTTTTGTTGCTATGTTAGGAACTATGAAAGGGCGTATTAAAAAATGCCTTCCAAGATGCTCTTGAGGAAAAAAAGAATCACAACATAGTGAATCAACGTGATACAAAGACACTCAACACAATGACTGTCATATACTCACCATAAGGAACGGGAGCTATCATTACTTCTTCTCTGTCCAAAAATCTCATATAAAAATTTCTGGACAAAGATTCCCTAACTGTTTTATCCCTACTGTTTGCTAACTTAAAAAAGAAAGTGCACACTACATGAAGAGCTGGAGTTCTCCAATGCCAGGCACAGACCCACGCAGTGTTACTGCTAATGCCAGTGGTTGGGTGCAAGCAACTTTGCAGAGAAGCAGCACTGATGGAGTCAGAAATGCTTGGCTCTTCTATGATTAACTTATAAATGTACAACAGTACTTGCATCAAATAATGCAGTCATGCATGTATCCACCATTACGTTTTCATTCATGCAAATGCACCTCAGAAACATAGATCTGCAGGGACACAAACGATTTAACCATTTAGATAGATACTGTCCCTCATGGATGATGTGTTTTTGCTGGAAGAAACTGAATAGCCTACAGAAGCATGCAAAGGTGTATGGATAATGCCTGTGTCTGATGAAGACAAGTCAGCGTTCTTCAAAGCTTGGCTTATATTGTGGCCCAGCACCTGATGAATAGCACTTGTAACTGTATTTGAAATAAATAAGAAAGCAAGACAACAGTATGAGGGAGACTTTGATGGTACACCTTCAACAGAGAAACCTGAGAAAGCACCATTGCTAGCCCATGTTAGAGAAACCAGCGTTAGCTTTCAACACTGTGGGATTATTTGAGACACAGAGATAGCTCATCATTGAAATAATTTTATCTTCAGTGAAGCTGTGTAAAAGTTTTATCACAAATTCTGAAAACCAGTGAAATATACCAGTCCTGAATATTGTTATTCACAGACAAAAAAGAAAACTTTGGCGATGGTTTAGTGCTGTGAACAGTTTTAATGTACACCTGTTTAAGGGAGATATTGAATTTGTCATACATTAACAAGATCCTGAACTGAACAGGCTGTGACTGTAGAGCAAAGCACTAGGTTTGGCATATTAGGATATGAAATGTGTGTTAATTGGGATTTATCAAGGTAAGAGGTATACTTTAAGGAGTCAGGAATGCATTATATGTGCTAACGATTAATGAGAGAATTTTTCCAGTATGGAAGCCATTTAGTCCTATAAAATCCTGCAAGGGCATTGCAGTTCACCCACTGTCATCACCTATGATGCTGAGTAAATAGCTAGGCATAAGATTAGCTGAAATTAAAGCCCATGTCTTTTATTAACTGTCTCCATACTCAGCTCAGTCTCAGGCCAAAGTCTCACACTGAACTCTATTACCCTGAAAACAGAAAGCTCTGTAATCTCTGTGTTGTACACATCCGCACCCTCTGACAGTCATTAGCTCCATGCATCTGAAGGATGAAAGCATTGCCAATGCAGTTCCCAGGGTCCCATGGGACTCTTCCTGCCCTGAAGTGAGTCATTAGCTCATGGATCAGTTCTGAGCTTATTCAGGTTGACAGGGTAATTGCATTGTGATACTCCTTTCAAAAGCCTGATAGTAGTCTGAGATACATTGGCACAATAAATTAGAGGTAACTAAATGAAAGTTGATCGTGTTAAACCTGTTTAAGTGAGCTCAGACTGTATGCCAAATTGGCAAACTTCTATGGAGATACTGTTTAAAGGAAAAAAAAAAAGTATTTGCAGGACACCTGTCCAGCCACTTTCTCTTCTTTCCCTCTCTTCCCGTTATTGCTTTTATCAAGGTACAGTCCAAATCTGATCTTGAAGAATGAGGCAGTCTGTTTGGGCGGAATGGGTTAAAAAGAAAGGATTTTCCTCTTTACAAACACACCAAATATGGTTATTTCTTTTGAAAGGAAGAGCTCAGTGAGTGGCAAGGGTCAGGTGCAGGACCAGCGCACACACCAGACACACCAGACTGTCCACCCAGCCGCGTCTCTCCGGCATTTCACAATGGTAGCCTGCTGTATTCCTCACGCTCATGTTCACAGATCCTTCAAGGCACGAATGCTCCTTTTTTTAAACCAGAGTATATAAATGGCAAATACACAAATGCCACTTAAATAGAACTGAGTCTATTTGGCCTTCTGACACAAAGAAGGCCAACCCTTTTGAGAGACTTTTACAATGTGGTCCAAAGCATGCTAAGGTCAAAGGAAAACTCCATGAAATTAAAGGGGTTCAGTAGCAGAACATCAAAAGATAGACTGAAAAGGGGACCCAGCACAATTTGTAAAGTTTTTAATTTGTGTTTGTTGGGTTTTTTTAGTTAATCGAATAAATCTCATGAATGAGAAGGAAGCTAAACCAAGCAGGCAGAAGGCAAGCGTTCTTCAAACAGCTCTGCTGAAGAACTTTCATTCTGATCCTGCTGCCGTGTTTTAGCACTTTTCCCAAGTGGAGGTTGCCAGCTATGCCAAACAAAATGATTATTCCATGATGTGGCCAACATCCATTGTCAATTTTCTTCAAGGTGCACAGTTTGTAATGGCATTTTAAACACATGTAGCACTCCTTTCTGCAGAACAGATTTTGGAAGATAGTTTAGATGAGTAATTGGATCAGGTTTTTGTTGCAGTAACGTTTAGTATGATGTAATTTTGTTTTGAATCTAGTGATGGGGAAAAAAAGGTAACTTAATTTAGTCTATGTGACAGATGATACTGGATTTGCCTAATGAGTGTATAACAATTATTTGACACGCTCAGTTTATTCTACCTTTTATAAAAATGAAAAAGGATTGAATTTCAACACAAGACTTGCAAGGGTAAATGTAAAAATTAAAGTAACATAAGTGATCAAATTCTGACTACGGGCAGATGTGATCCAGCCTCTAGATACAATCTTATTAACATTTACACATGAGATAAGAGGGGCAACACACCAATATACTGAGGTTATTTCAGCTGACTGTTTTCTGATGCGTATCTTTTATAAAATGAAAATGTATGCGTGCACTTTTAGTCTGGCAAAAAGAAAATGTATCTCTGTGCTCTTAGTTTACCAGGAAATAAGTATCTCCAAACTGCAAATGGATACTTGTCCTGATAATTCACCGCTGGTTGAAAGCCCAAAGACATAATTTTAAAAGGTTGCAAGGTAAAGTCACGTGAACCAAGTACTCTTACCTCATCACAAATTATAAGCATCAGCACAGCTAGACATTCTAAGGGTCCAAATTTTTCTGAAATAAATTGTACTCCCACCCAGAGGAGAGCCATGTGCCTGTTATTTGCATTCCAAGATTTGTTATAAGACCTCTATATTCCCAGAAAGCATGTGATCTCAAGCTGGAACAGACTCCAAGTTTTCTTTTAACAAGTGGAATAAACATAATTCATTTCCACTACATCCATGTTTAATGTTAAAGAAAGTAGAGTGGTTTTCCCTCCTGTGAACTACATGGTTAAGGCCAAGCTTGAAATACTAGCAATGCCTGAAAAGTCATTTTAAATCTGAATAAGATTGTCTGTTGCAGCTTCAAAAGTTATAAATCTTTACTAGCTAAGAATTCACTGTTTAGCACAGATTTTTTCAAAAGTAGCTTATACCACTAATTAATAATTTCTACCCACTTTCAACAAAGTGAACTAAAGTGAAAAACCTGCATTAAAATAATCCTGGTAACAGCCAAGAACATTATAGTGTTCTGCAATAATAGAACTCCTATAAAGCCTTAAAGTTCCTGCCATAAAGAGTTAAAAAACAAAACAAAACAAAACAAAACAAAACAACCAGGGGCGGGGAGGAGGGAAAGGGGGAAAAAGCCGGGTGGGGGAGGTGGGAGGTGAGTACATGACTTTAAAGGTGCAAGGAGGAGTAAAGCTGCCACCGCTAAAAGGTTCCTTCAAGTCTTAGAAAACGTCTTTTATCTCTGCCAGAAGTACCCCAGGTTGGTGCTTCTCGAAATGCCAGTGTATACCAAAGAAGCAAAATGCAGACAGTGATCAAGGCTCATTATGCCCTGCCGCTGGTATCAGAAGAGCTTCCTTCCTCCTTTTGTCCATTCTAGATGGATCTCAGCTTGAGCTTCCCAGGAAACACCCACCGTTTTGTCCACACAACACTCACGATGTCCTGACGTCTACAGCATCAATGGCAGGAATATCACCTGCAAGCAATTTGCTTATCAATGACCTATATAAAACAAGTAAGTCTGCTAGGGCTAGTCAAAATCAGCTCTTTTGTTTTCCCTGGTTACCCGAATACACACTTGACCTGGGGGTGATCCTGCAGCTACCACCTGACACAGCAGCTCCAAGTAAATGTGCATGAGGACTCTCTAAGGAGAAAGAGGAACGCCTTGTGCTTTTGGACAAGGAAGCAAGAAGGACCAATGTATAAAGTTAAATTACTGTCAGTGGATAGGGCACTGGGGTGAAGATGCTTACAAAACTAATAAAAAGGCTTTAAACTAAACAAACAACTTCTTATAATGTTAACAAAGATAATCTGACATAATCAAGTAACACTAGAAGAGCTGGGTACCCGATTTTATTTTTTTTAAAAAGTCCAGCTTCTGTGTTTGAGAGTAATTTCTGAATTTATTAAAGAGTTGTCAGGCATTCGTGTTATATTCAGACTATGATGAGTAACAGATCTTTCCTACCCTCTCCACTAACCCACAGTATACAGAAATAATTTAAACTATCGTGTTTATTATGAAAATTATCATGAAATAATATGTAAAAAACGCAACAAGTGTCATCCATTCTTAGATCACAACAACTGCCTGGCCATCCAAGAGCTGCATCCCTGATGAGAGACCTACATTTCTTCTAGGAGCACATGTGTACACGTGTGTGGGTGCAGAGGGAGAAACGGGAAAAGCAGCAAGACCTCTGTTCATATCCTGAGACCTATAAGAGGAGTTCAGCCTTAAAAAAATAAATCTTAGTCACATGCTGGAATTGAATTAAAAATTTTTTTTGGAACTGCGCTATCCCAGCAGAATCCAACTATTTGTCAGTGCCATACAAAAAAGAGCGTGTATAAATGCAGATCATGTTGTTTAATTGCTCCTCAGTTTCCAAAGGTTCCAGTCTTCCTCTTCATTCAGTAAAATGCTGCTAAAGTCATATTTTTCAAATGCCCAGTGTGTTCCCTAGATTAAACAGCAACATAGATAGTGAAAAATGCACTTAACCTCTTGTTGGACTAAGGCACCGATACAGACTTTGAGCCACAGTTATTTCACAGATGATATGCACCGCTGGGTTTGGTTAAGAAATTTGAATCATCTGGTTCTTATCATATCCCCACTGTTTAGGGGTTTGATGAACTGTCAGTGACAATATGCAAGACTCCTCTGAGGCCACGGCCTAAACTTGTGTTTTGCTACTGTGAAAATGATATTAGGTACAGAAAACCATTATTTTTTCTTATTATATGGTCTTTCTGCCCTCCCTTTTCAGATATGTCCAAGCACATCCCTGTATGAGTCCTTGCCAAGTGATACATTCTCCCTCGTTGAGTAATCCTTGGTCATCCTTTGATGTTACTTTGTCACTGAGGTCAAATACATACTTCACACAGTACCGAAATGCTGTCTGTAGTGAACCAGGAAGAAACGGCTCTCAGCACTTATCTAGGTGTTTAACAGCAGGAGACGAAGCCAGTGACCTCATCTCTTTTTAAGAAACATATATTTCAAAACTTCAACCAATGTAAATACATGGTTTATAAGATTTCATTTGCACAATGTTGTGTATCTTTGTTGCATTCCATCCAAGGTAACAGCTGGATTACAGCTCAGATGGGAAACTGGTTGGAAATCTCGGCTTTTGAAGGAAGGCAAGGCAGAAGAAAATCACAGCCAGTTGAATTAATATTGGTAATTACTGTCAAACAAAATGTTAACATGCGAGACATTCCTGACTAGCCATTGAAACTTTTCAGAGTGATTATCTTGGAAACATAATAAGCAAAAATACTGACACGTCCAGTTTGCAATGCGCAAAACACATGTTTAATGTACAAAGAGTGCACATCATTTTAAACAGTACTGTACGACCGAAGTGCATCCACTCTTCCAGAATAACTGTACCATGCTGAAGAAAGGGCTTATTAAAGTTAAGCTTTATGCTTGCGAAGAGTATAATTCCCTGAAAGCACTGAGATTCCCCATGACAACAGTTGTCCTTCATCTCCAAGCAGCTATCTGCTCATTTCATCTACCTCATGAAAACAGGGTTCCCCGAGCCAGCCTTAGCAATATATCCAAAGACTTAATGGGAATGCACGCCAACCTATTTTCTTTTCCCAAGGGGTCTGCTTTAGGGTCAGGACATATGAACACTGTTTAGCTGGTGTGGTAGGTAGCTTGCCTTCCCTTTATCCTGACTGTATCCCTTGTAAAGATGAAGAGACAACTTCAGACACCAGATCTGCCACCCAGACACCCTCCAGAAAGACCACACAAGCTGGAAAATCCTGCCTACGTGACATTCCTATTAAAGTAATGGGAGCTCTTCTCTCACAGAAGTTAGAAGATGAAGAACAGAAAATGCCCAAGAAGATGAAGCGCTCGTGGCAAGAACTGTTTGCTGCACCTGAAATGCTGACCAACCACAGGTACAATGCTCCCACGATCAACTGCATGCTGTTCCGTATGGCCAAATCAAAAGGATGCCTACAGAACTTTTCAAACTACTGCTAAAGCACTGTTTTCTCTGGCAAACAACCTGGAAAGAAAAGAAGCTGCAATGAGCATCAGTCATCTTGAGGTGGAAGCGGCAATACCTTATACACTGGCTCCCCTCCTTCCTGGAGGGCAGCAGCTCGCTCCTACTGCATGTGGGGCTGCAAGCTGAACAGTACCAGCCCACTTGCCCCAGGCTTTCACAATCTTGGAAAATAACTGAGGAATTTTTGCCTCCTTTGCACTTGCAAGACCAGGCAAAAGGCCTGAGAGGGGATCAAGAGAGTATTTCCTATGGAAAACCCCTGGCACTGGGAACCCTTGATCTGAGTAACTCAGTGCCCCAAGGAAAGCACTGGCACAGGAGCACACACAGTGTGGGCATATACTGTACTTCGGGTAATTACTTTATGTGGAGACTTTGCTAGCACAGATAAATGGGCCAGGATTTATTTTTTCATTTCAGCCTCTTAAAAAGGAATCAGCAAAAAAGTCCAAATCTCCTTCTGGGTAGCTTTTAATTTGCTCTTTCTTCAGGTTCAAAAGCATCCATCACTTAGAAGAAACAGCGGAAGACACCTTGATGAGAAGGAGAGAAGAGGAAATCTCACTGAGATCCTCTGGCAGTTTTTCAATGCTTATTCTGCTCCTGTGAACACAAACAAGGGGAAGATCAACAGGTGGACAATTTTACTTTACCCTGAAGGAAGACACCTGATGCATATACAACTAGCTCAGTTCCCAGGGACATAAGTAAAAATTTGCTGTGCTAGTCCTTTTCAGTGCTGCATTCATTTTTGTCTTTTTTCACTCTTAACAGCACAATCATGCAAGGCAGGGTCATTACTAAGGGAAAGAAAAAAGGGAAATTATGGCATCTTTTCCTTTTGCACAGGAAAGCAAAGGTTCATCAAAGGGGAAATAACCCCTCTTCCCTTCCTAGCTATATATGACCTGATATGGTTAGTGCACAAGTAACAAGTACAAAGTGTAACACTGAACTCTGTTGTCGCAAAACCCAAATGTCTGCAGTCTCAGCGTTGTACACGTTTGCACCCTCTGACAGCCATTAGCTCCATGCATCTGAAGGATGAAAACATTGCCAGAGCTTTCCCCATAGTCCCACGGGATTCTTCCTGCCATGAAGCAAGTCATATTATATATGCAGTCTCTTAAAACTTATAGTAGGGAGTACACAGCTCCTAGTCTGCCACAAAACGGGGAAGATACGATAAACAGCCATCTCAGGAGTTTAGGAGCTAAACAGCCATTCCCAAACCTGGACTGGAAGCTGTATCCCAGGAGAAATGTGCCAAACGTGAGCTCATTTCTTCTAAAAGGGCAGCAGCCAGCTGGAGGCGGGGAGGTTGCTGGCAGAGGATGGAGCTCACACTATATCACTTCAACACGCTGCACGCTGCGCTCCCTATAACATTTTATAACAGTGCCTTATAAAACTCAGATCAGTCCTATCTCTCACTCCACTTACTCGTATGAAAATATACACCAGGAGAGCAATGCGAATACAAGAGCTTGCTTTCTTGCTCTCACAGACCCAAGTTACGACACCCTGTTGTATTTAAATCCTGCTGTGCTGGTGTAAACACCAGGCACGGGTGATCCAATACAGAGCAGGTCCAAGCTGGCTCGGTCTCAGACTTGTCGCCTAATTGACTCAGAAGGGTTTGCGAGGCTAGGACTGGTTCAGATGCAGGATGGGTGAAATCACTTTCCAGAATTCGGAACCCACCCAGCAGCGCGGGTTCAAAAGTGCATCTTGCACTGGAGGGCTTTGGGTTTGCCTTCCACGTAGCAAGAACTGCGGGTGGGGAAAGAGCCCACAGAGGCATACAGAAAGGAAAAGAGAGAAAAACAAAATTGTTACAAGGCCTATTGTATGCCAAGTGTTTTCTGCGTGGTGAGAAGTGAAGCTTCTCTGTGAAGCTGTGTGCTGACTGGGCTGTGTTTGTCAGCTTCCAGAAAAAATGGCCAACACATGGCTGTCACTCCCAGCTCCAAAGGTGAACCACTGTCTCCCTGAAAGAGGCAGGGTAATGCACTGAAGAAGTGCATATGAGCCATTTTCCCTTGCTTTAGTGAAATGACCTTAAGCTTCAGATATTCACCCAGCCTAACTCTCCGTACAGGTCATGACATCCAACAGTGTGTCCTCTTAAGTGTACCAAACTCCATGTGGACTAGATCTAGAAACTCTAGTTCTGAAAGTCTAAGGTAGAAGACCGTGTCGCATCAGCATAGATTTTAAGGGTCTCACCAGCCCTAGGATGACTCAGCCTCCTCTGGAGCAGGTCAGAGCATTAAGACAAGGTGCCATATGTTGCAACAGGAAGATGGCACTCTCTGGTCACAAGTCATTTCAGAGAAGAGGGGAGAGCTCTCCAAAGATTTGTGTAATTTCAGATAAACATCCTCAGTTACGAGGTTTATGCAAAATAAATGAAGCCTCCTGTTCTTCTGATGGTCTGCCATCTCCGTCAGTTACCTCATGGAGCTGTGTGTTTATTTTAACAAGGGGCTGTATAAAGGGTTGAAACATTAAGCCTCAGTGGAGGCAGGAAAACTAAATGGAAATATTTATGTAAAAAACAGGGGAGAGAGAAAGAGGGGAAAAGAAGAAGAGAGAAAGGGAGGAAGGAAGCAAGCAAGAAAGGAAGGAAGAAAGGGGAAGGAAGGGAAGACAGAGAAGTAAAGAAAGCAAGCTCAAGATCCCATGTTGTAACAAAAAATAAAGGGAAGACAGGAAAAAATGCTCATGCGACCCTTAGGAATTAAGTATTAAGTAGACCTCAGAGTTCATCCAACCTATTTAGTTTCATCTTAATCACCAAGTAATTGATCTCCAATTAATTAATACGTTTCTTTAAATGATAATAAACTCAATTCCTGAGAGTTTGCAGTACCAAGGTGGAGGAGTTTTCTAGAAGTGCCAGATATATTTTTTTTTTCATAGTTTCACATTGAATTACAAAGATGGAAGGACCGAAACACTGTCAGGATATGAGCTGCTGCTCCTCAAATGCTGCCCTCTAGTATCACACATGACGAAAACATTTACGTTTGCACTGTTCTCACCAAACGAAAGAAAAAACACATCTACACTTTGGAGCCAGTGTGCTGCACAGAGAGGGTATGAATTCATCTCTATGCCAGTCTTCGACTCCGGTAAAATACGGAGCAATCCCACTGGCCCTGGTGCTCACCAGCACTGGTGGGTGACTGTTCCCATCAGAGAATGACCAGAGTGCTGACGTTTGGATTAGCAAAGCAGACTTACAACTCAAGTTGTAGCAGTTCAAGTTTTTAGTTCCAGAGATTTCTATAGAATTGTTTCCCTCTTCCCTTCAGCTAATTCAGATCTTTCATCTTTAAAAAATGGCCCTGGCTAGACCTTTGAGGAACATATTGGCAATACCACAGTAACTTGAAAATCCCCCACTCTCTTTTTTAAAAGTTACAGGAACTATGAAAATGTCATATCCAAAACACATTTGCAATCATAATCCATCTACATACCAAAATGAAAAAAGAAAAGACAGCCCTGGGCTTGTTAAGGGCAGTTATATTTGCCCTCAACAACAGATGCTTTTAACAGTCCAGGCAGAAAGAAATATAGGGATTTAAATAAGCCAGTAAGTAAATAAATAAATAAATTATCCACCAATCTGATGCCAGCACCAGAACGGTAGGAGACCTTATTGCTTCCTGTATTCCTTTTCATTTCTGGGTCTGTTGATATAGTGCAGGATCTGAACAATACAATAGCAAACTTCAAACAGGGACTGAGATTATATCCAACAAAGCTAGAAGGGGAAATTCGACACCCCTATAGTGCATTCATATGGAAACAAAATGAGTTATATTTATTTTATGGGACAGTTTGAATTTATTATAAGTTGCATATAATTTCCTGTCTCATTTCTTGAGCACTCTTGGAATTTATTTCAGGATGTCTTACGTTATCACACACCCCCTTCCCTCCGCCCTGACACCCTCTCTGCTGAACTTGCTCTACAAGAAGTCCCTGAAAGGCAGAAACCCCAGGGCAACCTCTAAAGCGTTGAAGCTTTGGAAGAAATTCCTTAAAGGCAGTGAAGACGAGAAAATGGAAACAATGAGAAAATGAATGTACTGTAGAATCAGTGAACATACCACTTATTTCTCTACACAACTAGAAGAAGGACTGCTCCTATAAGTAGTGTCCAAATAATTCACAGGTGGCAAAACTATTAAGATTTCTACATATGCTTGCCTTGGAAGCAGATTAAATCTCACAAGTACACACACTGCTTTGCTTCCCCCAGTCACCTGTCTATATTGCCTTTCAACTTCACCACATTAGCTACTTTTATAAGAAATTTGGAAAAGTTGGGTTTCGTCAGCAAATTGGGGG
>VZSF01001614.1:744738-820979 GCA_013398295.1 Chionis minor | reverse complement strand
GGGGGGGGGGGGGGGGGGGCAGGGAAGGTCATATGTCCAATGAAATTCTAATCAGGGTACGTAAAGGGAGAAAAAAAAGAGAAAACCTGGAGGTAGTAATCTCTGATATGGTAACATCTCATTAACAGTGAAGCAGAGAGAAGGTCCTGGCCTATGGTAGTCTTCAATGCACACACTCAGGTTCTGGCCATAACAAACCCATGACACCCAGCAAAGATGTTCTGCTGAAAATAAGATAAACTGGCCACTCAGGGTCTTCAGAAGAACATATTCATGACCAAGGCTTACTGGAGGTATTTTAATTGCTCCTGTGCATGACATCTAAATACCACATGTAAAAAGCTCAAAATAAAAGCAGTTATTAAATTAAAAAGCTTTAGTACAAACCCTAAGCAGGTAGAGTTCAATATAACTCTACTGCAGTTAACAGTGGCAAATCACTTTGTATAGATGAGAAGCTTGCTCTCAAATCTCAGCTAATACTACACTTATGAACCACTTTATTTGTATTTAGTATTCCGAGAATGATATTTGCCACTTCCTAAAAGAAGGGCGAAAACTTTAAAGACTGATGACCCTATCCAATTGTGGGAAAGCGTTCAACAGAGATAGGTATGATACTGCATACAATTATCTTGAAAGACAAATTAAAAATTTGAGAATAGCATCTTTAAAACCATGATACCAACCTTTATATCTTTCTAGGATCTATAGTCCCCAATAGACCACCCACTCTGTTAGTCCCTTTTGCAGAAGGAAAAATTTTGGCTGATGAAAAAAATAAGTCTGAACACATACAGTGAGTGTTAGTGTGCCTGATAGCAAATTTCAGATCTGTGATGAAATGTTTTACATTCCCTGAGACAGAAGGACATCTAAATGATTGGGTTCTACTAAGCATTGACTGTTATTGCTCTCTGTTCAATACTACGCAGGGTTAAGGGTATAGAGAAGATTTTCCATCGCTCCATGAAATCTGTATCTCTTGCTTACTTCCCCCATGTTGCCTTAACATACATTTAAGGGCTAGGGGATATGATACGACTTTGAATATCCAAAGCTGGTAAGCCATATGTTAAGACAAGCTTACTGTCCATCGGCTGATATGAAAAGATGGAGATGCTGAAATCAGAAGTTAACCATTCCTGTACAATAGTTTGGAAGAAGTTGTGGTTCATGCCAAGAGTATGATATTCTGACGGAATTCAACATTTTCTACCAGTTTTTTTATCAGTTGCTATCTACCACATGAGAAGACCTCTTTCATACCTGTCCTTGGCTTGGGCTGGAACAAGTGACTTTCTTCTTTTCCCGCTTCCCATCCTGAAACCATACCATCTGTTGGTTGTAGTGTTTTCACTGTTTTTTCATTGTCTTCATCTTTCTGATTGTTTCTGTAAGGATCATCCTTACATCTTATTCTGCTCTCCTTCCTCATACGAGAGAACACACGCCTCTGCAGCAACAGGCTGCAATTTCCCATTTTTTTCCATGTAATTGTTGCCCATACAGCTCTGACTTCTCTTACAAATTTAAAAAAAATGTTACACAAAGTAATAGAAACAGCAGTGCTGCTTGCAGATTTGACAAGACAAAACTGTGACAGAAACCATGAGGTTATATTTGGATGGCTAAAAACACAGTTATAAGGGATTCAGTTTTTTTCAGTGAAAATTAATTCATCTAGAGATTGATAGCCCTTTCCTAAAGAATTATTTGTCTGGGCATGTGGACTGCTCAGGCTTTAACTTGTGAACCTTCTGAGCATATGAGTTTGTCCAGCTGACAGACCCATGACTACAGGTGACCTTATTCCAATCTTCAGATTCTCCACAGTGTTCAGTTTCATAGTTTATTATTCTTTGCCAGACCTATGAATCTAGCAAAAGTCATTAAAACAAAACATGTTTAACTTTAGTGACGCTGGTGAAGCAGACCAACAGCTCAACAGCCTACGTTAAGTACTGACTTCCATTCGCTAAAGTCTGTAAGAAAAAACTTCCACCACACAACCTTAGTTCAGCTCATGCAAGACCTTGCACTTGGTAGAAAAAGCATAAATAAATTACGTACTTCAAAAAAAGTCTGGAGGAAGAGGTCAATAATGCAAGTCCAAAAACAAAATTGTAAAGTAGGAAGAAAGTGATGAGTATACATACTTAGCAGCTTCTAGACCTTCACGTAAGAAATCGTTTTGGTTTATAGACATGAGACATTTGGAGTACAGCAGCACTGGCCACAAACCACAATGGTAACAAATTTCACACTCCTTCACATGAATAAATTTTAGCTTTGTTTAGCTGAACTCTGTATTTCAGTGGATCCTTATTTGGCACATATACATTACTACGTGTGAAAATATATTTGCACGCTTTGGACCCTATACTGGAAAAATCCCTCTCTATACAGCTACACCTGTAGAAACAGAAGTGTAGACATACAACAGTAGGTAGACTTATCTACACATGAAAGGAAAAACTGTCAAGCTTTGTACATTCAGATGTAAACAAGAAACATTATATTCATTCCACTGGCTAATTGTCCTTGTGGTCATCCAAGACAGACCCAGTTAGATAATAGGAGAATATAATGCCAAAGAGCCTGGAAGGAATGGACTTTTGTATTTGACTATTTTCCATGTACACATTAGCACAGCAAAAAAAGAAATCCTGCAGAAAAACACATGTACTTTATTACAGTTCCTAGTGTTACTTCTCTAAGTATCACAACAGCAACAGAGAGAGCTAAAAAAAGCTGCTGAAAAGATGCAAACAACAAGTGCAAATATAATTAAATGCCATTCTGACATGAAGCGATTTGACTTCAAGTTCAGTTGAACACATGGCTGGTTATGGTTTTGGCCACATTTCCTTTCAGTTAGACAACTGTGATTTGCTTGTGTTAGGCTTTTATTTTTAAACCAATAGAAAGGGAAATCTTCAGAACAGAATGCCTGCTTTCTTTTGTTTCTTTTAAAAGTGGTGTGCTAATACGTCCTTAGCATGCAAAAGTTCACAGAGCAATCAGCAAAATTCTCCAAATACCTGGTCTTAGCCTGGAAAGAAACCATCTTTTCAAGTTACTTTCAATCTGACATTACTTATTCAAGACAGGTGTCTAGTGTTATGGCTCAGATCCTCAAAAGAATCTACAAAAGTACCTAATTCCCATTTATAACAGGGAAACTGGATGTCTGAGTATGGAGCAAGTCCTAGCCCTGTTAACAAATAAACTATTGACCCCCACAGACCATTCAACTGAAAATGAATACAATTTCTTCTGGAAGATAAAGAACCCTGATGGAGTAGTGAGCTACACTCACTACTACACCTCTCCAGGCAGTCTGTCCTGAAGTGGACTATATCTGCTGGCTAACAAGGGGAACAGAAGAGGTTATTGCTGATACTGCCTGTGGGTTTCTCCATCCCCTTAGCATCACTCGCACGCGGGCTGTGCAAGTGTCTGGGCTATATGCAACCTCCTTACTGAGGCAAGGATGCTTTAGGTGCTACTCTGCTCTGCAGCGTCTTACTGAAAATATAGTAACGTGATAAATTATTGTAAGACTAATCCTGTAAGCATTTGTTCCCTAGGCTTAGTCATTACAACTGTGAACTTCTTCTGATGCTATTAGAGTGCTACATTGACTAGAGGCTGCTTGTGCTGGCTCAGTGTGGGCAAGACAGGGGTTTCAGAGAGATACAAGGTGAAACATATAAATCCAAATGCTGATTGTCATACTTTTCAAATTCGTTCCACCTACCTGACTAAACGCTAAAACCTATGAGGCTAGTACCTAGGTCACAGGCCTGATCTGATGCCTCTTTTTCTCAAAAACATCCATGAGCTTTCTGTCATGCCCTGTGTGAACTCATGCTGCAATAAACTACAGCAGTAACGTGTATACCAAGGTATCCTTCAACTTATCTCTCTATCCAAGCTGGAAGTGGAATTCTTGCATGTTTACCTAATCTCTTGCTGAAAGCAAGTGAGAGATTTTCCTGAGTATGGAAGGAGCAAAAGAATGGGCTGATTCAAAAAAGAAAGTTAAGCTTGCTTCACATCACTATTCTTAAGGCACAAAGAGATTTGGTGGGAGGTGGGGGGGAAATCTCTTGAGGCAGGGTAAGTCATACAAATACAAACTAGTATAGTATGGAATATAAAGCATAATAGTTGGCAGCAGAATGTACTATTTATGTTCGTGAATTAGGGACTGAGAACTTAATTCACAAGCAGCAGAGTGAAGTACAAATGTTATGAGTAGGAGCTTAACATGGGGCCAAGTCCTACAGTCCTTATACAGTCTTGTTGAGTCATATCTCGTATTGATCTTCCCTAAGTTAGTACTGCGGGATTGGCTCATAATATATTACCATCATCAGGTTGTAAACTTCTCATTTTCATAAATGAAAGAAAAATCTATGCTGACTTTATGCCATTTTGTCTGAATTCAGTATTTCACATGGAAAACAGACCTTTAAACAAAATAAGACTTTTAGGTCAGTCCAGGTAGCATTCTTATTTCTAGTGATTATTTAGTGATTCTGTATCCAAAAAGTTTGGTTTTTTAAATCATAAATCAGTAATTTTTAGTAAGTATTTCAAATAGGGTTATCCCACTGTTTAGGTTCCCACGTGGCTGCTGAAAAATGTGTTAAGATTGATTTACAATCATCACCATAGATTGTTTTATACAGATAAATAAGAAGATGCAAGCTGCTATGAAGTTCAAATATTTCTTGATTCTTTGCCATTTGAAGGACTACATTCAGTCAAATCTTCAGAAAAAGACATCATATATGTATGCCAAGATGACTATGGCATCAAAAGTATGTCCATATTAATGTTCATACTGCAGATTTTCTAATAGCAAACATACAGCTCATACTTATTAAATTAAGTATGAGTCAAAGTGGAACATTTAATCTCTATCAAACAGCAGAGCTACAGCGCTCAGCTGTAGAGCATCCTATCAGGATAATCAGGCGAAGTATGCAAGAAAATCACAGAGTAACGATCAGCTTTATAGCCCTGAAGTATACCAGATATCACATAACATATCTTCCAAAAGTTGGTATAAACTTGTCTCTGTAATGAGTTACAGCAGTAACGAGAGCTCATTTAAGCTGGCTGCAGGAAAAAGTTCTGTACATAATGTACCTGGTGTCTCTGCATGTGCACAACTGAAAAATATTTTTTTTTTCGATTTGTTTTTTTTTGTTTTGTTTTAGGAAGGAAGAAAGCTCCAGGAACATTACAGCGTGATACAGTTTGATTTAAAGAGAGGAGAAACAGCTCTTCTCTAAACCCCAAGCAGTTAAATCACCGTTCACAGGTCATTGCTCTCCAAGTTTATAACGTCAACTTCTTGGTTGTACCTGCAGCAACGCACAACACCAAAACTCCAAGCCGGCAACGCTTTAGAAAGTCCAAGATTTACGCGATTTGCTCACAGCAAACTCTCTTTAACCGCGATCTTAGAAGATTAAAAACATGCCCGCCCGCATATACATATACAGACACAGATACGATACCGGCTGCAAGCGACACGTATTTTAAGGAAAGAAATGGCATTTACCAGCAGGAGGGAGGCCAGAAGCAGGGTGCCCGCAGCCGCCCAGCCGCAGCCCTCCATGGTGGGGGGGTCCGTGCCGGACCGGGGGTCGGGCGCCGCTCAAGCTGCGAAGCGCTGGGCTGCTGCCCGCTGTCACATCCAGCGCTGGTGCGAACCTCTCAGCCCCGCTTCTCCGCCTCCATCAGCCCCGCTCACATGTCCCGACCCCGGCCCGGGTCGGTGGGTGGGTGGGTGGGTTGGGGTGAGCTGCGGGGAAGCGCTCCCTCCTACTGCTCAGACATGCCGTGCAGCAAAGCCAAGGGGTCTAGGGAAAGTGCAGCGGCGAAAGGCGGAGGAGAAGAAAAAAGAGGGAGCGGGAGGAGGAGGAGGAAGAGGAGGAGGAGGAGGAGAGAGGCAGAATGGCACAGATGAGGGGAGCGCTCTGCCTTCACCAGCAGCTCGCTGCTCCGCCGCTTGCCGTGAGCTGTTCGCGCTGATTGCTAGGTCGGTAGCGCTCCTCCTGAGCGTGCATTGTTCCAGACAGGAGGGAAACTTAATCTGTGTCAATACATAATGTATATGCCATAAAAGGCACCAATCGGAAAATGCTGAAAGCCTCCGGGGAGAATATATGTTTTACTAAAGCCTTGTATTCTCTACAGAAGAATGCGCTCTGGAACCCTTCTACCCCATTTGTTCAGAGATAAAGGAGTCTGACTCTGCTCCCAAATTGAAAAGCAGGAATGTTTCTAACAGGACTGACTGACAGTCTTTCTGTCACTACTTTTTTTTTTTTTCTTTTGGGGGGAAATTTAAAAGCTACTTTATTTTGCATTAGAATGAAAGTGAGCTGATGGGAGGGAGAATTTTGAACAGAAAGGCAAAGACCCACACACCTCAGGAAAGCCCGGAACTCTACCTTTTAAGTATTAATTTGACAGACAGGAGTTTGAAATCACTGGTCTCACTCTCTTCAAAATTCATCTAGTTTGCATGCCTGTGCCCCTGCACTGCCTGAAGTCTCCAGAGTCTCCAAATTTTTTTTTAATTTTTTTTTCTTGTCTTTTATTTTCTGAAGCAGAAATTGCAAACTGGATCCAAGAACTCTTTCTCAACGCAGTAGGCATTCTCCCACGTGAGGTGGAGCTGGATGTCTCTTGCAGTCTCAACATTATGGTGCTGCAGGACATGCTACATCCATATGGGCCTGTAGAAAGCCCTGTCTTCCCTTAGCTCTTACCTCAGTAAGCTCAGACAATGAAGGAGAAAAGCAGAGGTACATGCGTGTTAAGTGTGGAGAACTGTGTGCTGGCAATGAGCCTAAAAAGTGACTGAAGTCAGAAGCTAGAAAAGGGAAACTCTGCCAAGGGCACCAGGACTGGGGACAGAAAGGAAAAGGGAGCAAGTGTAGACCGCAGACCATTTAAGAGAACTGCACATCAGTAGAAATAAAAAACAGCCTGGAGGAAAAGCTGGATGAGCAGATGGAGAGTGATACAGAGTTTGCAAGAGGAAAGGAACTAAGGGGGGAAAAAAAAGCGTTACAGATGTTGTGGAGAAGTCAGATAATAGAAAAGAAGAGGGTCTGGCTTGGTATAACAGGAACAGGAACGTAAATGCTGGAGACATCTGAAGGCCAAAATAGAAAAGAGATAAACTAGACAGAGCTGGGCTTGGGAAATTAGACTGAAGAGAGAAATTTGGAACAAGAAAGAAAAGTAATTAGGAACAGTGGGAAAAACAGGTTTCAGCTTGCACTGGCTGGCCGTAACTTGGTTGGGGACCTTTGGACTTGGTGGGCAAGGAGAGAGGACCAGGAATACTGAAAAGGATGAGTGGGAAGGGAGTATGGTGGAAAACCAGCTAGGTGTACTGAACATAGGAGGGGTGAGAAAAGGCCTAAAATGGGTGCTAAGATTTCTGTATCACCAATGAGTCCTTTATGTGTCCAAATCCCCTCACGCAGCAACTTCAGAGACCACTGAGCAGAGGGGAGGGAGGGACCAGTTTGCACCACCTTCCTACTCAGAAGTGGGGAAGCCAGCATAGGATGAGACCATGGCAGAATTTACAACTTCTCATATTGTCCTTGACAACTCAGGAAACTAAACTAAACATAGAAATGTACTAAAAGTCTAGTGTACCTTTTGCAAATAACACCACCACCACACAAAGGCCCAAATCCTTTGCTTCACCAGCAGTTATCAACACACATCTGAGAGTTGCACAAAAGGATTTTTTCCATCCATCTCCTGGCCATTGCCATCTGTTTTCTCCCATACTTTTTTCCTTTGCCCCAAGAAGGCTAACATCATAGGAGAAGTACTTACAGATAGCCCCTGTAATCCCTGTGCTCGAAATTCTCACGCCGAATTTTTATGTTACACAGAAAGGTTTGTAATATTGACTAGATTAAATGATGACTGCTATTTTTTAAAGAATCAAACTGCTGCAGTTAGTATTACGTAGTTTACAACGGATGAAACAACTGAGAAGGACGTTTTAATAACCATATATTTGTCTTTTTTTTTTTTTTTTTCCTTTCCCTTAGCCCAACTTTAAACTGGAGGTGTTGCACTAACACTACATAAGGCCATTTCAGAATTCCTGACCCGGGATACTTCTTGTTCAACTTTGGAAAAGGTGAGGTTTTTAAAAGGAAGTTTTGGAGATTCTTCTTATCAGTACAGGCATCTCAATGGGCAACTAAATCATCTAAGCTGGAATAACTGAATTATACTTGGATTTCATGTCTCCTGCTATTGTTACGTACATGGACCTCCCCTTGCAACTGATGCGAATTTTGCATGGAGAATGACGGCAAGAGAAGGAAGGTAGTCACAGAACAGAATCATAGAACCATTTAGGTTGGAAAAGACCCTTACGATTATCAAGTCCAACCATAAGCCTAACACTGCCAAAGCCACCACTAAACCATGTCCCCAAGCACCAGATCTAAACGTCTTTTGAATAACTTCAGGGATGGCAATTCCACTACCTCCCTGAGCAATCTATTCCAATGCTTGACAACCCTTTCAGTGAAGAATTATTTCATAACATCCAATCTAAACCTCCCCTAGGGCAACTTGAGGCAGTTTCCTCCTGTCCTATGGCTTGTTACCTAGGAAAAGAGACCAACCGCCACCTTGCTACAACCTCCTTTCAGGTAGTTGTAGAGAGCGATAAGGTCTCCCCTCAGCCTCCTCTTCTCCAGATTAAACAATCTCAGTTCCCTCAGCTGCTTCACATACGATGTTTTCTCTAGTACCTTCACCAGCTTCATTGCTCTTCTTTGGATGCGCTCCAGGACCTCTATGTCTTTCTTGTAGCAAGTTGAAGATCTTGCAGTAGTGTTACCCAATTATAGGGCCTGCAATGTTCAGACATGTTGAAAAGGTGATTTAGCTATGAAGGGCTTCATTTATTCAAGATAACGTGTTTAATCAGTAGCAGAGCAGCAAGATGTTCATAATAGCACTGTAAGGTGTATGAAACTCACCAGACCTGATATTTTGTTGCACATTTAAAATTCAGACCAGATTCTAAAATGCAGCTTGAATTTTGCTTTCACAACAAACTCATGCGAACCCCGTAATTTTTTCATGAAACCACATGAATATCATACTTCCAGCAGTTTGGCTTTCAGTTTTCTGCACATATTTGAACCTAGAAATCAAAGTGAAATTCAAGGAATGGAAACTCACATGAATCAAGTCCAAAGGAAAGGTCTACTCAAATTCTTGCATGTAGCTTTAATGAGGAGTCATGCCCAATATCTGCCAATTTCTACAGAGAAGTGTTGCCTCTACCTAAAGGCTCATTTGAATTATTTNGAAGGAACTGAAAAAGAAGTGTAGATTTACTGAAAAATTACTTTAAGGCATGAAGTGTCTGGAAGTGTTTTGGAGCTGAACATCTCCATATCCTGCTGTTCATGTCCTGGGTTTGTTATACTGCGTATGTGCAATTTGTATGGAGTTCATTTGTTTGTCTTGCTGAAAGGTGATTCTAGACATGGAACAATAGTTTGCTCTGGGGGGGATGGGCAGGTGAGTATTTCTTTTTGGGTTGCATATATACGCAAAAATAAAGCCTAAGGAGGAAAATATGCCCTAAACAAGGTAACATTGCCTGAAAGGTGCAAAGCCCCAGGCCCTGTTCATCTCCAAACTCTCTCTGTCATGCATCCTAAATGAATGCACGAATCCAGAGCAATAAAGGATTTCTACCTGCAGCAAAGTAATAGCTGAAACCTCAAGGCATGTGTTAGCCAGTGCAGATGGTGCCTACTCTGCCCAGCACTTTGTTTCACCAGTAAGACAGAGGTTGTTCTCAGCAAAATCTTAATGCTACAGATGAAGTCCCGAGTCCTTTAAGATCATTTGCAAAATTGATACTGGAGATTGGTGAGTCCATGATTGCATTCAGTATCACTTTCTAAGTATACATCTGCAAATATGTCACCTCCAAACCCTGATATCACAAAAATAAGCCCTTTGCTCTCTTAGGGGAGAGTGAATGCACAAATACATGCTACTCCATACCCCTTCCACTTTCTGAACTGATCATTAGTTCCCGTTCTCCTTCACCTCTCTGCCAGTTGTTCAAATTAAATCGGTTTGCATCTGTTTGTGAGAAGCAGAACTTGTTATCAGCACTGTATTACGGCAGGTTATATAAAATGGAAGTAGAAGCAAAGGAGGGTGTCTGAAGCAGTATTTTAAGGTCTACGGATTTAACAATACCTAATTTGAAAAACACACGTGCAGGCAGAAGAAAACTGTTAACATCAATATGCTTTACAGCAGGAAAGAGTGAACTCAACTTTGGAGCTGATCTCCCTGGGGAGAATAAGTTACCGTTTTCACTCAGAAGTCACCTGCCTCTTCCTGGAGGTTGGACCACTTTTTTGCCATCAGGTCTGTAGCAACCATGATTTTTTATTTCTTCTTACTTTTTCAGTTAACAGTTATTCTTAGAATTTTTTTCTCTTATAAGCCTGGATTGATTTCTGGGAACCTGGAAGCTTGCACAAGTATGGAAAGTGAGAAGCTGGTGGGAGCCAGTGCTTTATAAGGAGCTTTAGATAGGATTTACATTTACATGTGTGCGTGCCTGTGTGTGCCTTCAGTAGATGTGAAAGAAACTAAAATGAAAGCTATGAAGACTGCAATATTCTGGACTGTCCAGGTGAGGTTCACACAGATGCACATGACCTGGGATCACAAAAGCACTTTCCTTGAAGGTTAAGGTGCTGATGCATATAAAATCTATACCTAGACCTCTGACTTAAGATAAAATTCAAGCCTACAACAGCAGGAACCGTGTAGCTCGGAGGAGTATGAACATCCTCATTCACACCTGCCATGGCAATAGATAGATAGTTCAGCCTTCAGACTCATCCAGTCTTTGCCCTGTATGAGAGACTGGTTGCCACGAGCACTGGGGTACAATGAGGTCGCCTCGGAACCAGTGTCCTCTGGCCTCTCTGACTTTGGTACCCACACGAACCTCTACATCTAGCATGAGGAAAAACCTAAAGAAAGAGATGATAAATAGCACTGCTTAATCCATTTTGTTTAACTGGACAGAACTCAGGCTGATGAGACAGTTTAATGTGAAACTGACAGAGCACAGAATTGTACAAGATCTCTCAATATGCAAACTGGCAACCTTAGCTACACAGACCAATACGTTGGTTAGTTCTGTGAAAAATCACATTAAAGTAAATCTCATTTAACTGTCTATGGCACTAAGAAATACCCTGTGAGCAGCATGTCAGTAAATTGACATTAACTGCAGAGCACTTCCATTGCTTTACAGAACACATGCAGATCTTGCAATGAACTTCGAGCAAGTAAGAGACCTGTTGTATGCTGACAACTCTTGGAAATGTATGACTGGTTTCATAGTCATTACTGGGTTTTTAACTCATAGGCCTAGCTTCAGGTGTCGGGTCAATATATGAGTTTCCCGTTCCGTAAAAGTTTCTAGGCACACTGTTGGCAAAAAATAAACAGAAAGCATGATCTTTAAAGGTGCAGACACCAACAGGAGATACAAACAGGTTTGTATGCAATTACTGGGTCTCTAATAATTCGAGCTATCAGGCTTGTGATTTTAGAGAGATTATACAGCAGCACTTGGAGTTGATGATATTGCTTTTCAATATTGCAGCAACAGACCCTATATTTTCATAAACCACCCCATCTGGAAGTCAGTTGGAGCATTATGAGTTATAAATTAATGAATAAACAAAACAAAACTATGTAAAAAGCTCACACACTTTTTAACCTCTTTGGATCTCTAATTTACAAGGCTTTTGTCTTGTCTGATTTTCCTTCTCTAGCAGTAGAGCTCAGGTAATTCTTTATATGGCTTTTAGCTTTTGTAATGCAAACGGGATTCGATTCCAATTTCCTTTTCTTCTTATCAAAATTCAGATTCTACAGGCAGGCGTAGACTGTCATGAACAAGCCTAAAATCAAGCAGGTGAAACTGCCAAAGTATCACCAAGGAAAGAATATGCAAGTTTTAAGAACCTTACAAAGAAACAAGGAAGAAAAGAAGACTAGGGAGTACATTTTGGATCAGGGTTTGGAAAACCCCTAAGGTGGGGGAGGAGGGATTGGGGTTTGGCCAATTTGCGATACTCGGCTCTGAGCCTGGGTTCAGCTTTCCAAAGTTTCCAGAAGTAGAGGGGTGTGGAGGAAGGAGAGGAGTTGGATTCAAAGCTTTTGGGTTTTGGCCCATCTCTTGTGCTAGCAATTAATGAGAATGCTTGGACAGCACAAAGCATGCTTTGAAATGTTGAGCCAGCAAGATATTTAAGCAGTGGAGAAACCCTTCTTTCTTAGCAAGACAGTTTTGAATATCAAAACACTAGTGAAGATGCCACTTGGATGGAATACCCAGTCAGTCAAAATGGAATTCTCCATGCAAAAGACAGAGTACTTACCTCCATGTTGGCCAAATTAGCAAAGATTAACAATGCAAACAAACAGCAAGGATTATAGCACAAAAACCACCTAACCATCTGTTTAAAAGGTAGAATCGATATTGTTCTTGTGGCAGTCACAGAGATGGAGAAGAATGGAGGGTCAGTGATGAGGAAAAAGATCTTTGATTTAGAGCACAAAGCACATTTAAAAATATAGAAAGATAAAGAATACGTCATAAAACATGAGGGTAAGTGGTAGGATTTTGAAACAGCACAGGGCTCAAATGGCTGCAACACACGCACAGAAGTGGAAAAAGGTATTCAGTGAAATATTTGAAACATATGGGTTTTGTTTATGTTTCTTGCAAATATTTGAGAAAAGTGAACAACTCCTACCTGTATACAATCGTGACCATGAATGCACTATTATGTTGTAACAAAAATGTATTTATAAGCAACCAGTAAAATACTGGAAGAAATTATAATGTTAATAGCTAGGAGGCTATCGTGTTCCATATTAAATTTCTCAGCACTGCAGCTCACTATGCAAAGAGCAGCAGTTTCTACTTGATGGATTAAACAGTTTCGAAATGGTAGAAATAAAGGAAGCAGTGAAACAAGACAGATAGTATTCTCCTTTCAAGCTAAGCAGAAAATATTCTCACTGTCAGAGAAACAGGTGAAAAAATGAAATCATTTTTACTTCCTGTGTTTACATCTGGCAGGATCTACTTCTAGTTTGAATTCAAACTAGAATTCAAACTCAAACTACTTCTAGTTTGAATTCATGAAGGTTGGCAACTCAAAATTCAAACCCATATGTGAACTGAATCTTCACAGAAATGACTATTTTTGAAAAACATTTAAAGAAAGATTGTGGCTGGTAAATATACGCACTGATCCAGGAATGTGGTTAGATGATATAATCTTAAGGAGTCTAGTCCTTCTCTTGCTCATGAAAGAAATCAGGAATAATGAATGTGAATTCAGTAGGGTCTTTTACAAACTAAACCAGGTGAAAAATGGAGCAAAATATTAATTGGTACGACATTTAGTTTGCATTATAATTTGTTTTATCATGTAATTCAGTGTGTGCTTATATAATCTGAATTTCAAAAATAAAAGCTTTTTGTGTGGCAATCAAAGATAAAGATGATCATGGCACCAAGTGTGACAAATACTCAGCAAGGAACTGAAGAAAACTATCTTGACTAGGGCATTAAACCTTCGCCTCAAATGAGAATGATGTGGTTCTCCAATCAGATCAGTTACTGAAGAACACAAACTTATGAGCAATGGAAGATAAGGAGCATTCACAGATAAACCTCACCTGCTTTAATCAGTAAAAACTAAACCCTTCACTCATACAAGATCTTAATATCTGCCCCTAAACTCCATGAACAGTCTGTTTTGATCAAACTGGTTAACATAAATTATCAAAACATATTAAAGGCACGTTGAGAGGAGATCAGATAATGTTGCATGGTTAAGCACACAGGACTTGGTTGGCTGGAGTTACTCAGAGTTAGAAGCCAAATGATTAGGTTCTGTTGCACTTCCGATTTCCAGGAACTGTCAGCAAATAAAGGAACAATTGTTCTTTAACTGAATTTCAGGGCTAGATTATTTAGACCTGTCATTTATTTTCATACTTAATGGTCCAAAGCCTGCTGTGCCAACATTTTTTCATGGGAAAAGCACATAAGACTGAGTCCTGCATCCTACTATAATTCAGAGCTTTAACCTCAAAGACCATTTACCAGGTGAATTCTCATGACAATCTTTTATTGTCAGGTATCTTGTTGCATCATCTTTTAGCTACTTCATATGACAGCTAGCATGTTGCCTGAAATCATAGCTCTAACAAGAATATCTTCATATATCTTAAAAATCTTCTTGGAACCATCATTAATTTGTCTGCCACCAGGTGCCATTTGCTTTATTTAAGCAGTTTATGCACTGAAACGGATATTGTATTTCATACATACTTGTTTCCAAAAGCTAGTTCTTCATGATGTACCACATAATCTGTTCTACATTTAACTTATAAAGACTTTTATGGAGCTATCTGAATGCATTTTTTGGCTTTATCTCATTTCTTTTATTTGAGTCCTGATTTATAAAATTTGCTTTTATGTATCTTTGACATTAACGATTGTTCTGACCGCTTAGGTTTGTAATCTTATTTGCCTGCACAACGGCATTGGAGTTGATAAGAAATATTCTTGTGCTGGAGTATGTCTTTGTTCAGCAAAAGAGTATAACAGGACTATTGGCTAAAAGTCACTCTTCTGCAAAAAGCTTTGATGCAGTAAGAAAGAACTCTATCTAAATCATGAAAGACTATGGAGCAGAATACCTAGACAATCCTAATTGCTTAATATGGTTTTACAGTATTATTTATACGTAAAGAATCATGTTTCCCGCTATGTTACTTCCACCTTCTCCCCTCTCCTCTCCTGGCTTTGACCATACATATATGGAGTTGTTCTTCTGTCAAAGTTCAAAGTAAAAGATAAAGCAGAACAGACGTGTTTGTTTTGCAGGTCTGCATCATATCTTCTCTGTGACTTGCGAGGAGGGGTTGGTTTCTTTTGTTGGCAATTCTTTTAACATTTATGAGCACAGACTTTCACTACACAGGGAGAGAAAGACTAAATGACATGTCACTGCCTCATAAAATACTGTCAGATCATTAATAACTTCGTGTGATGCCATCATCTGTTGAAAAGATAACGCAGGTAAGCTGGAAGAAGCTAGAGACGAAATAACAGCTTTCATACCAACACAGCAATACAGCACTGCATGCCTAACAAAGTATACTATAATACATATTTCCTTATCTGTACATCAGAAGCTCAGCTTTCTAAAACCTATATGACATTCAGACAGACATATGCTAACTAAAAACCTTTATCTGGTGGGGAGACGAAAACTGCTCAGAAATGCTGTGCAACAGCAATGGGTAAGGTTAAAGAATTTTAGTTTTGTGGCACCACTTAGCAGCAGAGGCTGTAACACCAGGAGTTTTATGTGTCTTTAATATATCTCCTACAGTGCCATCTATAATCGTTAGGCTTTACATTTCTAAGGCCAATAAAGCTTTGTTTCCTTTAGCTGACAGGCAGTCTTTTCTTGGAGTCTTTAAAACGCAGTCTGAGAAGCGAGCTGTATTCCATTAATCCCTCTGTCCCAGTAATATTAGCGGTTAGGGGTAGCCCTTCCAAAGAAACATCCACCTCAGTAAGATGGCACATGCAAGTGAGGCTCACCTGGTGAATATAATTCACATTTAATGATCAATGTGCCAAGTCTCTGACAAACTACAAAAACTACAAAATTTGCCAGTTTCTTCAGTATGAGTCACATTAAACTGAGGTTTTGCAATTTATAGGTATGCACATTCATTAGCATAGTTAACCACCATGTGATTTACCTTTTATTTTCCACATTCAGATGTGAGAATATGAAATACAGGCAAGTGAGGTGCATGGTATGCTTAAAATCACACGAAGATTCTCTAGAAGTGTCAAGATCTGGTCAATGACCACCAAACCACTCTCTGCCTAATTGCCTTAGTGGTAAATAAAGAAAATTCTTTTAATCATATGCTCAGATGCCATGTGCTTTGTGTTTGAAGTAATGCTGCTCAAGGCTACTTTAATTAAGCAACAGCTTTGATTATCTATTATCTGATACCTGGGAAGGTAAAAATCTGCCATTCCACCCTCTACAGTGGTTGGCTAGGGTGGAATACAATAAAACAAATTAATTTAAAATATGTGTACCACCAAGGTACAATTTTTGCTGTTGAAGGGGTACACAGAGCTTTCTTTAGGAAGCTGGCGCACCCATCCAAGGACAGCATTTGCTAAAGCTCTAGTGAAGTTACTGGTTCAAATATTCTCAGCCTTGGCTTCATTTTCCTGTCCTGAAGCATGAATAAAGCAGTAGCTCCACCACTTAAGTTGTGGGAGAGACAGAGCTGAGTTAAGGCTCCCCTCTGCATTTTAATGTTTTAAAAAGAGTTAAAAAGGAAAAAGAAGTACTTTTTACTGCATAATAAAAAATAGCAGCTCACTCTGGCCTGACAAATAGCCCAGTGATTCGAGTAAGAAAGGAGAGGGTGTTGGTCAGGGCAGAGTCAAACTCTGTAGCTGAGATTCAGTACTTGAGGAAAAAGGCATCCTTTTCCACTTATATTTTTCTTCCGCTGATTGTATGTTTTCTTTTATTCTTCTGGGAAACACGGAGTCTGAATATTTTACTACGGCATCACCATGTAACATGTAGACTGTACTGCCACTGTTCTACAAAACACTGGACTGGACCTGCACAGAGAGAGAGTTTGCCATTTCCCCAGTTTATATGCTCCTTCACTGCACATGAAAAAAATCTTACATGTTGTTCAAAGGTATTGCCAGAAGGGAAAACAATTAAAGTGAAGCTTCATTAGGGAGAAATAATTATGAGTTTAATTAAACAGCATGTATTTGAATTCCAAATAATATTTTGCACAAAGTTTTAATACTTCTTAAAATTTCTTTCTGTTTCCATTACAATGAACGTTTTCGAAACAGTGGTTCTCACTGGATCTGTGGTTCAGTAACATGGATGGTTGATTGCATTTCAGACAATTACTACTTGATCCTTAGGAAGAACAAGACATAAGACTCTATGTCAGAGACAATCATCTGAAAACAGCACTTCAAGTGATGTTGACTGACCTGTTCTTGATCTCATTAGTCTCATGAAGATGACATCGGAGTTAGAGCAGTATAGAGAGGATTCAGTTGCATCTACTTGGCAACCGTAAAACAATGCATCTTGGAATAAATAGTGCCAGATTTTTCAGCATTAGACACACAGTTACTGGCTTCTACATAACAAGATTTTTGAAGTGCCTTGTGTGACTGAGAACCTTTCATGATTTTTTTTGAAAGCACACGAATACATGCTTCCTCAATGTGTGTGTGCATGTGTCATCACTTGCTGTGATTTATCCTGCTTCCTTCCTGTGTATCATGACTGGAGCAACTAATATAGTTTCAGGAAACATAATAAGCCCTGTTCTCCAAAAAGTTCCTGAGCCAAAGATATCAGGCACTCAGGTAACTAATGACATGTGCTGGTGCCTGACACAGATGATTTGCAAAGGTATATTCATTGGCATGGAGTGCTTCTGTGGAAAGCGGAATTTTGAAGAGGTCGTGGCCTGTGTTTGCATAGTTTGTTCTTCATATTGACCTGACTTCTCTGCCTGAAAGGCTGTATATGAGATACTGAACTCTTCTGAAAACCCACTTAACAGCATAGGATCAGGCTTTATATGCTTGCTATACCCCTGCTAAGTATTTCCAGTTATAAGCTTGTTTGGAAAGAATGCCTCGTCTTCAAAACACAGCTCCAGAGATTAATGAAAAAGTAGATGCTTCCATACAGGATAAACTAGGCATTTGCATGACAACAGACTTACAACCACAACAGCTAGTAACCTGCAAACCAAATCATCAGTATTTTTAGTGCCATCAAGTCTGCATATTAAGTTCTGTGGGCAGAACTGTTTAAACACAGCCAGGATATTTAATGGCATGCCTGTAAGGAACAACATTCCTCATCGACAGTGAGGGGCCCGGAGCATGGGGAAGAGTTGTAGCAAGGAGTCATCATGGTGCTTGCTTTCATACTTTTTACAGTATTTGTTCCATTTGTTAGCTAGGAAATGCTACTGGAGCCCCATGTAATGTTAATGCATGTTCTCTCATACTGTACTGTGCACACTTTTAGGCACCAGTTTATAAGGAGCAGCTTATCCATGTAAATTTTTCACGATGCAGTCACCGCGCTTTGTCTTACACCCCCTCGTTCCCAAAATGGTCCCAAAACGGGGCCACTGGAAGCTAGCCAGGGATGAAGGCTGCACCTCTGCCTGAAGGTGTACGTATGAAGCGCGGACCACAGGAAAGAGGAAAAGTGGCGACGCTGATGGACCGGCTCCACACTCGGACTAGCAGCGACCGCTGCAGAGAGGGCAGCAGTGCGGCAGCCCCCTCTAGGGTACGCCGAAAAGATCAGGCGGAGAACAGCAGCAAGATGGGAAACAACTTGGGACAGGATGGCAGGGAGAAAAACTGAAGTACCAGCCACGGATGAACCCCCAAAGTCCTACCGGACAGGAAGAAAAATGCATCCCTGTGAAGAGGTGCACCTCCAGGCACGTTGACCATCACGCTCCACCACCACCCTGAAACGTCCCCTTGGCACCCCAGGAAGGGCCAGGGTTGTTACACAGCCAAAGTGCAGTCTCCTCCAGGTTAGAGAGCAGAAACACAACAGGCAGCAGATGAAATTAATTTTTCATCATGAATGTGAAAATAGCAATATTAATTTAATTTTACTCAACTGGGTTAGTCTCAGTTGTTTGAAACGAGTAGCGAGCTGCCGTACTAGCCCAGGTGGCTTTCTCAGTAAGGTGACCACTCTGTTTCATCAGGTGAAAACGGCAAACATGCACAGGTTACAAAGTGGACAGTAAAACTGTTGTAATGGGCTCCTTAGTTAAGTGCTTTTCTCCCATCCTTGTCCTTTCTCAAAGAGTTCAAGAATCCAGAGGAGGTGGTGAAGTACCCTGGAATTTACACCTGTCCCCTTCTCCGAGAGAGTGGCAACAATAACAGCTGGGAGCATGTCATTTTCAATGGCAATTTTCAGTGCTCAGAGTAGCTTGTGTTTCACAAGGCTGCTGCTTTCTAAGCCCCACTGAGCAAGAGAAATATCTCATGGTCCTCTGGTATTTATTAACATGCCTGCCATTGCATTGTTAGGTTGGTGGCTGTGTTTCTAATTGAAAGATTGTTTCCGTGAATAACAATGAGAAATAATATTAGGTACTACCTTAATAACTGTTCAATATAGGCTATTTACTTTTCTTCACAAAACTTACCAGTATTCAGGGAAAAAATAAGTGTGTCAGATTCTCACTATAGTCCTATTGATTACCTGTCCTCAGTTGGATGGTACATGAATTCAGTTTGCTTTTAAGAGCTAAATAAACAAGGTGCTCACACAAAGTCATATCAATACAAGTGAAAGGACTTATTTAGGTGGCCTTTAATTTTATTCAAAGTCTGTATAGGAGCGATATTAAAACTCTCATTCTTCAGCAACATAATGCTAATTAATGCTGCAATATGCAATAGACCAGATTTCGCCTTCAGATGCACCTAAATGAAGTCAATAGGCATAGGGACCCTACACGCAGATTTTGTCCTAGTCAACAGAAGGAGTTTTGCTGCTCAGACACCCTCCTTTGTGGAAGACCTAAGAGTTCAAAAATGCTTGTAGAAGCAGGAATGGCCTTTCTTGCAGACATTTTGTCAACTCTGATGACTTACATGCTGCAATTCACTTGAGAGTGGAGGCACTGTATACCAAAAACTCTCTGGAGCAAAGCACATTTTGTTCTCTGACTGCAATGCCAAGCACACAGACTGCAAGTTTACAGATTGCAGGCATTAACTGCAAGCATAATTATACTGATACAGTTTTGTTTGAAAGTTCAGCTAAAGAGTCTTTTGCTTTCTCTCATGCTTTTTCTTTGCCTGCTCAGAAGAACAAAAACAAAAAGCAAACCTAAAATAAATGTAAATGGAGAAAATTGAGTACAACGCTGTCAGCTCAAGGGAAAAAAAAAAAAGTCACAGCTGATTACGAAATAAAGCATATCCACAGGAATATTGTTACAAGATAAAGGTTTCTTGCTGCTTGATTAGTGTTGTAGTAGGACAGAAGTGTTTGCGGGGTAGAAGACAAAGGTCTTGTGATGGTGATCAATTAAAATAACACTGTTTTATCATACAAGAGAAACAGATAAGCCATTCTTGTCATCTGTTGTTAAGTGTTGATACTGTAGCGAGAGAAATTTTTGCTATGAATGGTTTCTAACGGCCTTCAGAACCATGCAATACACGCATGGGTGACAGGCAGGTAGGGAGAAGAAACTGATGAGGACTGAGAGGAAGCTCACCCCTGGGTGCACAGGGACAGTACCAGTGAGGGGCAAGGGGAGCATTGCCAAAACCATGGCTTCATGCGGGCTCCTCTGTTTCCACCAGCGTGATGATGCTCTCCTTTGCCCCATTTTTCAGCCGCAGGGGTCAGATGCCTTACTGAGAACTGCAAAATCCCATAGCTGACGCCAGCTAGAATCTCTTTTTCTGTGAGTACAATGCTTGTTTTGATACTTCAGTTATCAACACATTTTAATGTTTATCCTAATAGTTCCTGAGAACAAATCAAATTTGAACAATAAGCACCAGTTTGATTGCTTTACTGTCTGGAGGGCAAAGACATTTTGCATCTTGGGTTTTATAATGCCTACTTTTATATTTTATTTATAATGTAATTTTTATAATTTGAACAAATTAAAACTTCATGTGAAATCAGATATAACAAAACTATGACAATAAATACACTGACACCTTAGTTTGGTAATATTTGCATTTGCAAAAAATGACAAAATTTTTTTAAAAAGTTACTAGAAATATCCATTTTAACCACAAAAATGTATGTCTCAGTTTTATTCCATCTTCCTTAGTTATTTCTGTTATTGTGCTTAAGACGTAGAATTTTTTCTATTCATAAACTAGATTAGAAATTCTGTAATGCCCTTTGGTTTTTTGTGAGAGGAGGAGGAAAAGCAGGAAAGAGGAGTCACTCGCATTTTAATTCTCTAATGACAAGTTAGAAAAAATAGAAAAAATGATAGTTAAGAAATAGAAAAATAATGCTGTGTATAGTCTTTTTCTGAAAGAAGAAATCCTTTCTATACCTTTAGTGTTATATGTATTTTCAGACTATAATCTCAGTTCAAATCAAAAGGTCAGATGAGAAAAGTAATTTTAATTTAGTGTCTTTTAAACTTACAACACAGGCAACTGATTCAAAACAGACTTTTGCTGTGTACATAGGTTACTGACGTGGTTCAATACATAGCTATGTGGTGAAAATCAGAAACTTAAAGAATTAGTAATTTTAAAATTCATTCATACAAGGCAGTAGTTCAGCAGAAACAAAACAGTTCACATTTCACCAAAATATTCTGGAATTGGTAGTCCAAAATCACAAGATTTTCTATGATAACATATCAATCATACATATTAATGACATGTCAATCAAGTCAATGATACCATGATTTCTCACTATCTCTAAATGAAAAGGAACATCATGCTTTTGGGGGGAGGGGAAACAAGTTCCAAAGATCATCTTTTGTGGTGTTGAAAATGATAGTCAATTACAACCAAAAGTAAACAAACGTAAAGTTCAAATTGCCATTTATTATTTTTATTTCCCCTATTTTTGTTTGCTAGCTTGCAGTAGAACACATGTAAACGCTTATAGGTTTTATTGTTTTTACGGATCAGTTTGCCTCCTCTTACAAAAAATTGCATTGCACAATATTCCCATAGCACCCATGCTGGAGATTTCACATTTTATAGCTTTTTTTCAAAAGCGCAGGAAAGTTTGCTTCAGCATCCCAGCATAACTCCACCTCCTGTCATCATCTCGGACCACCTCTGTGGTGGAATCATTGCAACACAACATGGCAAGCTAACCTATTTCAATGGCCCTAAACAGAAACAAGATCCTCACCAGTGTCAGAGACCATGGAAGACATACCTCGTCTCTAGCTATTGAATACACAAATCTGTGCCAGCTTTGGGAACTAACCAAACAGTCTCTAGCCTAGAAAGCTAACTAAAAGATTTCAGCTACCAAGGTACTGAAGTATACGCATGTAGGAGATTTTCATGCTTCTCTTTAATATTATGTTTAGCAAAATGGCTATGTCACACTGCTCACACTGCTTTTTTGAAGTATAAAATCCAAAGGACAGTTCCTGTCAAAGACATTGGAGGACATTTTTGCCTGTCATGGTCCCAGTATCTTTAGAAGGCAAATTTATTATTGTAAAACAGTGTACTAGCTAGCACTTATTTCCTTTACTGGTAGGAAGAATATGGCTGGACTCTGAAGAATCATATCCCTTTTCGCTATCCTTAAATACACTTTTCCATGCCTTGCTTTTTCTTTAAGTATTCCTTTGCATGCTTCAACTCTTTCACTCTTCCTTGCAATTCTCCTCTTCTTTTCGGCATTTTCCTTCTTTTCCTCCAAAGACAGTGACACAGAACAGAAGAAAGCCAAGGATACAAGACAGAAACAAGAGCATGACATCGGATCATCTGAGCCACCAGAATCCAATGTTGCATAATAGTTCGAGACCTGTCACAGGTTCAAACCATACAGATTCACAGAGAACGTCTACCTCACATGCTCCCAAATAACACAAATAATAAAGTAAAAAAATCAAAACACCAAAACCCCAGACCTCAGAATGAGAGGTCAAAGGCATTGCTAGTATCTTAACTCTGCGAATGTGGGTCACCTGTTGGCAAGCAAATGATGGTAAGTAAAATTGATTTCAGAAGACAGGATTTTGCCTAGTCTGGCTGTTTCAACAAATTGGTACCACTTTAACTAGTTCTTTATTCCTCCTCATTGCCCTCTAGGCAGATATGCAAGGTGAAAGTGATGGTGCAAGGAGGCCCAGTGAACACCAGAGCTCATCATCTGGCTGGAGAGGTCTAGAAAAGAGGGCTCCACTGCAAGACCTCTCCATAGAAGATGGAATAGCCTGCAGCGAAGGTTGACCTCTTACAATCAAAGAAAATACAGCTGATAAACATTAAAAGCCAGAGACTGAGCAGCAGGCAAAATGGGAATTACAGCACCAAGCAGGAGGCCTGAGGCTCCCGTCTAAAGGCAAAGGTTACAATGATTTTTGTAAGCAGCAACCAGAGACCAAGGGTCTCCTACCTAGTCTCTAATGGTTTCCAATGGTCATGCTGCTACAGACAAACTCAGCTGAAGTCCCCAAGAAAACAATAGTTGGCAGTGAAAAATTAATGACTAAAAAAAATCACCACAAAAATATGGGAGACTGACAGGAGATTGCTCAGTTTTCGATAACTGGATAGCTAGATACAGATGGTTTTCCTGCTGTTGCTGCTCAGATCAAAGCAGAGATTTTCAAAAAAGAAATAAGTAGTGTAAACTTATTGCAAATATTATTCTACTTTTCTGCATATTTTGTTAAGCTCACGAGACCCTCAAAGAAAGAGCGTGATTCTCCTCTTGGCTGACATTGACATAAATTCATTGGCTCATGCAGAATCCAACAGGAGCCTGGGGAGCCGGTGCTGCTTACCAGCCGGCAGAACGGAGCTCCAAGAGTATGCACTTAGGAAATGAGAACCTGCTTACAGTATACAACTGGTTTTAATAGAAATGAGATATTTACTGCTCGCAGGATCTGCAGTTCCTGGGTGTATTCTTCATTTTAAAGTGTAAAAAATATCGGCTTATGGGATATGCCTCTTCCTTACTGTGCTTTCAGTGTATACCATACAACAGTCAGGGTCCAAACCTACCTATTATATAAAACAATCTAAGAGGTTCTTCTGCTCTTTACATCTATGAGGAAAGTGAAAAAACTAAATTAATCATCTGTGATAATAGATAAATTTTAACCTTACCAGAGTGGCTGGTAACAGGTAGGGACAATGAGATATTCTTATGACTCTAATAGATTAACATTGCTTTAATAGTCTAGATACTACAAGTCCCGTTCACTGGTTCAAAGTTAGCTGAAAATATGTTACAAATTATTAGTCAGGTGTTAACCAAAGCAATAGGTCTCTCCAAAGCAATTGTCACATTTCTCCAGACTTTTGTTTTCTCTTCGTGTGGAATCCAAGGAAGGAAAGAAGAAAAGGAAGAAGGAGAAAAAGATTTAAAACTCAGAGTGGAGAGACAGGGAACCCACTTTTTTCATGTTTCTGCACGAATGCAATTCTTTTCAATCCTAGTACTTTCCAGCTGTTTCAAAGACATCTTTTGATGATGTGTTGCCCCCTCAACGGAGCTAAAAGTTGGCAGTGCTGTTCAGAAGCCAGTTTGCTATGGTCTTGCTCTGGAGACCCGGTGGGAACTGGTGTATGCATAGCTTCTTTAAATGAATGGGAACTTTCCCAACTCATGACTGTTCACATCCTAGAGTTTCAGATTTATTTTAAATGACAATTGACGTGTTGAACTAGCATGATATGCACTTCAAGGAATATTAATAATTTAATGCCTATGCCCTTCTAAAGGAAAATTCTGCTTGATGGCCTACGTCTGAGAAAGTTTCGTGGGAGTCTTCCTAAAAGTCTCAAAATGTCTGTTACAGAGGCATTATTGCAAAACTTGCTTAATAAAAACAAACAAGGGACATGTATAATGACTGTCTAAACAATTGGCATTGAACAGTGTGAGAAAAAATGTGGAAATACCATCCAGACAAAATGTTAAAAAATTTAAGAATCTCCATGACTTCAATGATGTACAAGTGATCAATAGTATCAATTTATGATGACTACACACCAGCATTATGAAATCATAACTCCAATATTTTTGTTTGAATACAGATTTTAAGGTGAACATCCTTTCTCAATGCCTGCAAGTTTTCCCCTTTTGTGACCATTCTAAAGAAATATCCAAAACTAGATTTTCTGTATTTTTTTCCCTTTGACATAGTTACACAGATTCCCTCACTGGTCTTCTGCCAAAAAAAAAAAAAATTAAAAATTTAAAAAAATTAAATTGTTGTTGAATAAATCTATCTATTTAACATTAGATGTCTTTTCTTATGACTTTACTTTCCTTACACTTTCTATTGTGTCTCAAGTAATTGATATTTCATTTTTCAAATACAGCAGAAACAAGGGGTTTGGGAAGGGAGGATTGTCACAGCTGGAGAAGAATGTGAAGAGGAGAGAGAAAAGGAGAGAAGAAGTCATGACCAGACCCACTGACCCTTTGCAGCCCCTTGCCCCCTGACTGACCCAGGCTGGCTCTCCTCCTCCTTTTACCTCTTCTAGAAACCACTCAGCTGCCATGAGATAATCAAATTTTGCTGACCTAAGAATGAGAATAAAGTCATTCTGCCTTTATCCATGAGGGATGGGGGGAGGAAAGATTGGGTTTTGCTTTCACTGCTGAGAAGTCTGGAGCTGGCTCTGGAAATAGTCATAAAATTTATAAAACACAAGTAAAATGCATGCATTCCTGCATATTTGAAAGAGAGGGAAAAACATGTGAAAAGCAAGGGGTTTGACTCTCTAGGCCCTCCATATGTGGAATTTCCATCCACATCAGTTGGAGCTCAGTATATGAAAGGCTCACAGAAGCAAATCCAAAAGGATATGTAAAACCAGTAAAGATTTTTTTTTCATGTGAAACCTGAAGCATTTAGCTTACTTCACAGAACAGAGAGCACTACCCTCAAGGCTTCTGTAAGTGTGATTCAATTTTAATCAAAATAGTGGCTAGAGGACTAGGAAAGCAGAAATGTCATTTAATTTAAATACACCACCCCCCTTGCCCCCCCATCCAGCATTCATTTTTCCTACCCCCATCACATAAAAATTCCTCCCAAGGAAGGGCTTTTTTGAAGATGGTAGAGATTTCCACTATACCACAATGCAGTCATTTATTAAGCAAGGAAAATGAACTTTTTGAAAAAAAGTAATACAATATGTGGTGGAAGCTGCAAAAGACATTAAGTCAAATTTAGAAAGTCTAAACTTGTGAATTCCAAGCACAGTTGTGTAATAATGCCCATAATAGTTCCGTCACTCTACCAGGAATGGACACAAAATTTATTTACTTATATGCAGATGGAAAATTTATTTCAGTAAACTTCTATGCAATTTTATGAGATCAGAACTTGACGTGTAACATATACCAGGGAAAAAATATTTGCAAACCACTAAAATCAGTACATTGCTTATGATTTATTGTGACAGAGTTTTAAGACTCTAAGAAATGCATATTACAGAGCTAACAGAGAAAAGCAGTAGCTGAACCATGAATTCTTTGAACTAGTGTAGCTATGCTTTCAGCTGTAGTTGGAGGACTAACAGCAGGCACAGTGAGATCTGACATATTATATGCAACTATCAGGTCCAAGAAAACAAATCTAAATATAATTCAGCATAACATAATATAGAACAACTTGCTGTTATAAAGGTCCCTACAATGTTGGGCTGGAGGGAAATGCATATGCTGATATGTGGAAATATATCAGTGAGGAAACATAGGATTATATCAATCAAATGTATCTTCATCAGGAATGTTATGCACAGTCACACCAATACTGGCCAGCTGAAACTTTGGTTCTGACAGCTTATCTCATGGACTGGTCAGGAGCTTGGACTCCTAAAATTTTGCCTTAGAGAGAGTCCTGCCATCCAGATCTGAGCACTGAAGATTGTAGGTTTCTTAAAACCTGATGTCCTAGGGCAGCCCCACCACACACACTGCCCACCAGGTGAGGACTTCTTGCCTGCCCCAGAGTGGCCTGCAGGCTTCTGCCTGTGCGCCAGCAGCCCAGCAGCCCAGGGTAACAAAATAGTTAGATAAAAATGTTAAGAGTTTCCTGAGGATGTTCTAATTACCTAGTCATGTAATTCTGAACAGGAGCGAACTCAACTCAGACATGGTGCTGAGGGAAAAGACTATTGCCTAATAATTTTGGCAAATTATTCTCCCTTGATGTACAGTTTAGTGGATGCCACTTATTTCATTGTGACATATAATCTCTAATATGGAGGTTATATGCAAGGCATGCTGTAACATTTGGGAAATTCACCTCCTACTTTCAATAAGTAAATCTCTTCCTACAGTTTTTGCCCACACACATGGTGCTGTAAAATCATAAATAGAAAACAGCAGCCATTCTGCTCTTCCTGAAGGCCTTAAAAGACTGACAGATTAAGTGTCATGAATATTTCTTAGTTTATGTCTGCTTTGGAGTGCCTTTTATCACTTGAGATATAGAAGTACTTGTCTTTTGAGGGAAATGAGTATGGTTTTCTTTGACAAAATAGGACCAAGCAGTATCTGCCAAAGAGGAGAATACTATATTCATGTCTCCAGGCAATCCACGCACATTCATAGGTCTAAAGTCCTCCAAGGAGTGTCACAAATCCAATTAATGCTTCTGCATGCTGTGTTTTATGTTTGATCCCATGATTCAGCTTGCAGATGTGAAAAGATAACTGTTTTCTATAGACACATATGCTGATTAATTCAGGTTATTTTTCCACATTTATATTCATTCAGCCATTAATTTGAGATCATGTTTTCTCTTGAAAGTACTGTAAAGGAATTTGCTGTGCTTTCTTCCATACTAGTCCCACCTGCTTTAGTAATCCTTGTCTATCCTGACCTGAATCTCCAATGATATGAACGTCAAAACCCATTGTGATCCAGGATAGTGGGAAACCACATAAAAGCATGACATTTTGTATCGAATCATCTACCTATAGGGACAAAAAAACCCAAATACTGTCCTAACAAAAGACTGTTATCTGCTTCTTTTTGAAGAAATAAAATTAATTTAACTTCTCTGCATTCAAATGTTAGTGTTCCTTTTGTTCTTGATGTCATAAATGCCTACCCAGTTCTGTGACAGTTAAAACATTTGCTTTAAATGTCAGTCTTATGTACTCAAAGATTTTTTGAAGTTATGTACATTCACTGCATGTTTAAAAATAACTCAGCTACATAGGGAAAACAATTTTAAAATGAGCATACTGTACTTGAAAAGCACAGTACGTTTGTGCTCACATATTATAGATGCATACCATTTCCACAGCCCAAAATGCTAAAAAGCAACTCACAGAGAAGTATTGTGTGATTCTGAACTTCACTTGTCATCAGTTAAACATGATCCTACTGAAAACTTCTGAACTGTGCCCAAAATTTCTGAAACAGCTAGGCTGATGTAGCTTTCTTGTCACCCTCTATTTCTCACTGGTTCTAAAAGAAAAAGGTAGAAAAAACAATTACTCGGAGGAGACTCACATGCTACATGCAGTGCAAGGGACACAACAAAACAGAGCAACAAGGATTAATTCTTGACAGCAAGGGGATCTACAGGTTTTAGTAAAATTGCAAAATTTTAAATAACCATTTAACTGTAAGAGAAGAGAATCATAGAACCATTTAAGTTGGAAAAGACCTTTAAGATCATCAAGTCCAACCATCAACCTAACGCTGCCAAAACCACCACTAAACCATGTCCCCAAGCACCATGTCTACACGTCTTTTAAATACCTCCAGGGATGGTGACTCAGACACTTCCCTGGGCAGCTTGTTCCAATGCTTGACAACCATTTCAGGGAAGAAATTTTTCATAAGATCCAATCTAAACCCTCCACGGTGCAACTTGAGGTCATTTCCTCTTGTCCAATTGCTTGTTACCTGGGAGAAGAGACTGACCCCCACCTTGCTACAACCTCCTTTCAGGTAGTTGTAGAGAGCGATAAGGTCTCCCCTCAGCCTCCTTTTCTCCAGGCTAAACCACCCCAATTCCCTCAGCTGCTCCTGATAGGACTTATTCTCTAGACCCTTCACTAGATTTGTTGCTCTTTTTGGACGTGCTCCAGCACCTCAAGGTCTTTCTTGTAGTGAGGGGCCCAAAACTGGGCACAGTATTCATGGTGGGGCCTCACCAGTGCCAGTACAAGGGCTAGTACTAGTCCTGCTGGCCACGCTATTCCTGATACAAGCCAGGACACTGTGGCCACCTGGGCACACTGCTGGCTCATATTCAGCTGGCTGTCGACCAACACCCCCAGGTCCTTTTCTGCCAGGCAGCTTTCCAGCCATCTTCCCCAAGAAGATGCTATAGGAATGTCCTAAACCCTGATTTACAACAATTTTATTAAACTGCCAGGCAGGCTAGCAGGAAAACATGGAAAGATGAAAATCACAAATGATAAGATGACTATATAGGTATGTAACAGTTAGACCAATAGAACAATACAGTAGTGCATTGCGTTGATTCAGAAATCACAAATGTTGTACCTTCACAGACTGCAGAGCCTTTGCTTTTGGAGCTGGCCTTTCCCCAGCAAAGCAAAGGTAACTTGCATGCCTAAGCAACGCTTTGCTACCCCTCTTCTGTATCTTTTCGCCATGTCCTAACACTGTACATTTGGCATTTGGGCATTGTAGCTCTGTCATGAGTTCCCTGCTTAGCCAAGCTGGTCTCCTGATGCATCTGTGTACTGCAACAGAACGTTCTTGTCCTTGCAAGAGGCTGTCTTTAAATCCCTGCCAGATTTCCTGAGCTCCCCTGCCCTTCACAGCTGATTTCCATGGCAGCCCACCTTGCTTCCAGAGAAAGTCCATACCTGCTACGCTCAAGTACAGGATCCATATCCTGCTACTTGCCTTCCTCACCCATCATGGGATCCACTCCTTCATGTTTGTTGCAACCAAGCCACATCACACTCCCGCACAATCTTCACCTGCGTTCCTGGGCAGCAAATTCTGGTCACCCTGGTGGGCTCAGCTCACCTGTAGGCTGTGACCTGCAGACTTCCTCAGGTTACTTCAAGAAGGTATTCCCAACTTCCTTGCCTCATCACAGGAGGACTGTAGCACATGCCCACCACCAGATCATCTTTACTGCACCTGGAGATCCTGCAGAGTTATATTCAGTCTGGCTGTGAAGAGGGTGGTTTTCTCCTGGAATTCAGTCATGCATACATAGTACTATCTTCTTCTGTTTTGGTGTTGGTTTTTTGTTTGTTTGTTTGGTGATGGGTTTTTTGGTTTTCTTGTGGGGTTTTTTTTTTTTTTTTTTTTTCCCCTGACTGTGCCTTTTAATAAATGCCATTTTAGTAAAGCTCTTCAGCTGTGGATTATCATTGTCATTAAGCTGGAGGCAGTGGAAACACAGGGCTCTAGACACTAACATGGACCAGCTAAAATGATACTGGTTATACAGGGAGACTGCAATCCACGTTTTACTGGGAAAATCACTGTTCCATTCAGAGAGGCATCTAGAAGCAGGCCAGTAAATAGGGGTGTTCAGAGAGAGAGAGTGACCAAGAGAGAGCTGGAAGAAGGAAGCAAAGCCCTGTATTCTTCTGACACCACACCATCACACCTCATTAAATGACAGATCAGCATGTGAAGAAAAGTGAATCAAAATTACCTGAAAAGGGTCAAGATGATCCAATTTGAAAATTCTTTGTCTTTTTGCCTTGCCTATAATCTTGCCTTGATATCCTGATTGTTCTTCAAAGGAGAGGAAGAGCATCCCCAGGCCTGGGGGCTGCTAAGGAAAAGGATCAGACTAAAAGTGAGGATAAGACCAGAGAAGCATGTCCACTGACTTCACTTCAGTTGTTATTTGAAAGCTTGTCTTTTTTGTTATTAATCTTTCTTCTCCAGAACGAATGCAGAAATATGAATTACTTTTTGAATTGAGCAGAAAGTAATTTCGCTCTATGAAGCAATAAAAACACCATGAGAACTGGGCATGCGGCCAAATTTGTTCCACAACATGAAACCTCTGTGGGCTTTCAGGACACCAGTGAAAGACTCTGGAAAAACTGGTAAAAGTGGGTTCCAGCAAGACCTTAGGAGCTGATACAGTTAGCCACCACCAAATAAGAGAGTGAGTTCGTGTATAAGGATCTTACAAGCATGACATGCTACAGTCTGTCGCAAGAGCTGGAAAGTTCATTAACTCTTATACCATACAAGCAGTAGTATAACCAGATGACAGCTAGCATAACTTTGACCTATCCTTCAGCACAGCTTTCTTCCCCTAAAATGCTTCCTGTCTTTTCTCAAAGGAAACATTAAAATTACTTTACCGACAATAAAAAAATGAAGTCACTCATTTTTAAATATGGCTGTATTTTCTGTGAGTTAGGTTGTAATAAGAAACTACTCAATACTACTGAGTTCTGCTAGGCCTTCTTTCCCCTTCTGTATGGGCAAGATTTCAAAATATTGAAGGTTCAAAATATTTCTATGATACAAAGAGTGCTTATTTCAAACTGGATTTTATATGTACATTTTATGTATAACAATATGTAATTATTTTCTGTAAGTGTTAAAATGAAGAATAGTCTGACTCTTGTTACTGATATGTGAGTAGCAGTGGGTAAGGAGATGATATATTTGAGCAGGCAAATCAATAATTGTGTGATATTAACCTATATGTTACAGGGGCATTTCCTTTCAGTAGAGAAGGACAGAAACTTAAAAAATATTTATTTCTCTGCAGTAGTATTTTCCCTTTCTGGGAAGTGCAATACACAGAAAATTAGCCATGGGTACATGTTACCTGTATCACAGTTGATATTCCCTTTCAGTTTACACAGACTAGTATCTGGGATAACACTTTTTTCTCTTTTTAAGATCAGAAAATTATTGTACTCTTCCAGTTACTCACTAGTAACTGTGAGAAAATTACTTTTAACTATGACTAACTTAAGACAGTTTATAAATTAAAATTCAAAACTGATCATTGCCTTGAATAATAGAAAGAAATGAATGAATGCATCAGATGTTTGCGAGGTTGTGCTTTAGTTAGTTTATAATAACAAAACATAATTTACAGTATGTTAGAGTTGCACCTAGCAAAGTTACAAACTATAAGCTGCAATTCACGGTTTATCTTTTAAAATAGTCCAGAACTCTTGAGGGTATTTTTTGTGAAAGTACATTTAATCACGCAGAATAGCAAGTCATCAGTCCATTTGCAATATGATAATACACACACATATGCATGTGCTTTTGTCTGCCTGTCTTTACCTCCAAAATATGATTGCCAACTTTTTAATTTTTTTAAAAAAGTCTGCTCAGACTTACAGCATTTTCTCAGCAGACTTTTTCCTGTAGGACCATATTAAAATATTTTCTGGATCACAAAAAAGGTCTACTTTGCTACCCTATCTCCAAAAGTGGCCAAGAGCTAATGTCTAGGAAGGAAGATAAACACAGGAACAAATGTATAGATTCTTTACCCAAGCTTGATGTAAGTATAAGCAATATTCATCTGTATTTAAATTTTTCATCAATAATTTAATTTTCCTTGTTGCCCTCTGCAATACAAAATTAAAAGACACTAAAAATGTGTTTAAGCAGTCACTTTTCCACACCAGAGCTGATCTAGAGCACAGACACGGAGCTTGGTAGAAGATTCAAATTTAGGACTTTTTGAAGAGACAGCAAAAACTAGAATATTTTCCATTTTTAATACATCTATGATAGACATGACCAACTCATTTAGTTTGGTTTTGAATAAGAATTTTCTGACATTTTGCATCTGACATTCTGCTCTCTGCTTTTCTATACTTTTATTTTATTCCTTCAGATGTTACAACCCAGAAGACTTCTCAAAGTGCCTATGGAAATGCTAGTAATCACTTACAGATGCAAAAGCTGACATAAACACAAAAATGAACTTACACATTTTAAATTAGACATTTGGCAGTGTCATCCCATTCTAATATAGTTCCTATGGATGTGGTTAGTGAAAGAAATGCAGATTTTATTTATCAACATAAAGGAAAGAGTTGAAAGTTTCTAATCACCATATAGCTTTACTCATACGGGGAAGCAACTCCTAAATGGCAGCTACAAACTCTTCTATCTAAGGGCTGAGCTATAGCTAAGTTTTAGGTGAAAACTAGTAAATCGTTTTTTAAGTGTTTTAATGTTTTAAGTGGTTTTAAGTGGCCGGGGGCTCAGACAATGTAAGTCTAAAAGAAAACCTCAAGGTCTGACTATCAGCTGATGCAAATCAGCTTAGTTGATCTGCAAGCAGATGCAGGATTACACCAGCTGAACACTGTCTCTCTTTTGTGGTCCTCAGTCACTGTCTGCTCCGAAGCACAAAGTTAGACGTGAAGCCGGCTTGTTAGGAGACGAAGTACAGCACTTTTATTAACCACAAGAGTACACAGATCAACTGGTCTTTGCTTACACTGACATAAAGCCATCATTATAGGGTGCAAGCAAGAGGTTTGACACTTAGCCAAATAACACCATGCTAATATTAAGTCTATGTCACTCTAACACATAAATCTTCCTTTCAAAACATGGGTAACCAATGTCCCTCAGCTCTGCGTGGGGTATGCTGTGAAGTGCCAAAGTGACTTGAGACTTTTGGGTAGCCAAGGGTATGCAGCAGCATTGTTCAGTTTACAGTGGCAGCAATTTCATGCTCCTTTTTCTGCACTCCTTTTCTGCTTTTGTATGACATACTAATCTACAATGTGCTTCAATATACTTTGGCGATCAATGAATCCTACCTACCAAGCCCCTGAGGATTTAGTCAGTTGAGATGCCCATACCAATGCCAATTTTCATGCTAAGAACAAACACTGAGAGTCATCTCCAAAATTCAGAGGGCAGCAGCAGCTGTGGATGCTGTCGTATTTTCAGGTTTGAGTTGCACATTTCAGGCATGAAACACAGTAGTTAGAAAACGAGTAGCAGCCATTTTCAAAGACAGAAGGTAAGAGAATTTGTTAGTTTTTTCAATTAAAAATTTGTTAGCAATTACAAACATACTTCTCAATAATCAGATTTACTATTTATTGAATTATCATTGTTTGTCTCTGAAAATCAACGTATTATAGAGTTTGTGCCCCTATTACAGGTTGCCCAGGGAAGTTGTGGAGGCCCCATCCCTGGAAGTGTTCAAGGCCAGGTTGGACGAGGCTTTCAGAATTCTGATCTGGTAGAAGCTGTTCATGCCCATGGCGAGGGGTTGGAACTAGATGATCTTTAAGGTCCCTTCCAGCATAAATCATTCTATGATTCTATAATTTTTAAAGAGAATTTGCTATTACCAAACATTAACACATTCAAAACCCAGGGCACCAAAGTTGCCTGAATATAGAACAAATGTGGCACAAGTATAAAGATACTATTTTTTGCCATATAGCTTTCACCCGAAGAGAGGATGGATCAAGTCTTGCTGTCTTAATCCCAAACAAAAAGTGCCCCTGACTTTTGGGCACGAGTCCTGTACGATTTCATTGCATGCTGGGCTGCAGTCAGACATGTCGGTTGTTGACCTCTTTGCGTAGACTACCTTCAAGAATGCTGACTGATTTCAAATCTCATTTTAACTTTACTAAGAACTACTTGTGCATGTGGAAAAAATCCATAACATGTCATGGGAAATGTTTTTTTTCCCCTTATCTTTTAAAGAAGTTTCTGTTCTATATTTTATGAAGAATCCTAAATATTATTCCTGAATTTACTCCTTATTGAATAATTCAGATACTTAATACTTAATTCTGTTGAAACCTTTAATCTTCCTCTGTAAATTATTGCCTTTAATTAAACAAGATCATTGTACTGTGCACACTCCAGTGAGTCCAAGGTTCTATGATCAGTTTTTCCCCTGTGTCTGATAGGTAAAGTACTCCACGTGATAACACAGGAATAATCCCCACATTTCCTTACTAATTTCATAATTAGAATGAAGGGTGCACAGGATTTTGGGGAACAAACGTAAGGTGCAGATAGCCAACTGACCAAATGGATGCAAATCATAGAATCATAGAATCACTTGAGTTGGAAGAGGCCTTCAAGATCATCAAGTCCAACCATAAACCTATGCCAAAACCACCCCTAAACCATGTCCCTCAGCACCATGTCTGCCTGTCTTTTAAATACCTCCAGGGACGGCAATTCCATAATGTCATTTTCAGTATTTTTCAGTAATTTTCAGTCAGTGTTTAAGATGTCGGATGCCTTTTAAAGGCTCTAGCATGCATCATGTTTGGAACATATTCAAAGCGTGTAGGGGGAGTATCATACGACTCTATAGTTTGATTTATATAGGATCTGAACAATTGTGGCTGTTGTCTAAATTTGGGGAAAATGAAGGAACCTTAGGTAAAAGTAACAGCAGCTTCTAAATGTTAACATGACCAAAAAAGGACAGCACTGAAAGAAATCAAGACAATTCCAACTTGTCCAAAACCCTTCCTGTACTACATAAAATTTGCCAGCCAAATGGAACACAAATGCTTCCTTCAGTCTCAGGCACAGGGAGTAAGAACTCTTACATAAAATGCAGGGAGTTTATGAGAAGAAGAGATGTGCCAACAGCCAGTTTTTGGATGATAAAATTAAAGAATGTGATCAAAATCAGTGGTAACTCCTCCACTGGAAGGTCGGGAGACTCATGCTGGCTGAAATTTGATGATGTCTGCTGTCGCTAGTAATTAATCTGTAATCGTGCCTCCGACCATCAGCAGGACTAAGGACTGAATAATCTTGAACACATAATTATCCTCTTAAATCTCAGAAATGAAGCACAAGTGCTCTAGTTTGCCTTGTTATGTCCATTGACTTTTCTCCAAATAAGAAAAGGTATTTTCCTCAAGGATCATCAGAAACATAGATCGAGTTTCATATTACATAAAATATAGCATGCAGACTAATATAAGCAGTGTGAAAGGCACCAAGCCTCTAAGCTGAAGAAAAGAGTAGCATTCCTGGCTTTTCATCTGATGTATTAGATCAAACCGTATAATGTCTCCATCAAATAATCTCTCTTCAGTTTCTCTTTTTAGAAATAGTAATAAAGTTTCCCATCTTCTTTTGTGAGAAGTTAAAATACTTGTCTATCAATTCAAGTGAGCAACAAATACAGGTGAATTCTCTTACAGAACATAAGAAATATATTAGAAGAATGACATAAGGCAAGACGAAACAGTAGACATGGAAAAGAACTAGAGATCTAAGTTATAAAAGATTGGTAGAAATAAGGGCAGAAGCAATGAGGCTGGCACTGTCTGCTGTAACGGTGCTCCTCCCTGACGTTTTCTAGTACATGGTTGTGCTGTGGATCTTTGTTTATTAGATATCTTCTGTTCAGTTGCCTACAATTACATGGGATGAGACTGACAACTCCAGTGATTACTCTAGACCCTGGTTCCAAGTGTGCACTAACTCTTATCTTTTGAATATCCAAGATCAGGAAAAAAAAATAAATAGCTGGCTTCCACACTGCCTGGCCTTAAGGAGAGCATTCAACCATAACATGTATATAGTAAGAACTGGAAAGATTATTTCTATTGAAGCAGATAATTAACAGATACTGCTTTGCTTATCAGTTTTCAGTTTTTCCTGCCTTCCTGTTTTCCCCCTCACTTAAAATATATGAATGCTGGTTACTACTTTCAGGAAAATGAATAATCATGATAGAAAAGAAAACCCTTTTGTAACAGCAATGCAGAAGTAGTTCTTCACATGTCCTTGAGTGTTTGATTTGAAATGTGATTGCTTTTATCTGAAACATGAACAAAGTCACATTATGATTGGGATCCTTTAAGAACTTTCAAAAAAAAAAAAAAAGAAAAAGATTTGTGTATGTATGTGTGTTCTGCATACATATAGAATCATACAATCATACAATCATAGAATGTTAAGGGTTGGAAGGGACCTCTGGAGATATATTGGAGGGATACATGAGTTTAGGTACTTTATAGCACCTTTACATGTAAATCTACGCACACTACGTAAAGTTTTGAACAATTCACTCCTGAACAAGAATGATCTCTTTTTTGGCAAATGTGCTTTTCCTTCCACATCAAGATCTCTATCTTACTAGGCAAAACTTGCTCTTTTCAAAATGCAAGATACTTACATCCTCTGCTTGCTTTGTTCCTTTCTTAATGGTCAAACCAAACCAATCTTATCATATGCTAAGCACCAAACTGTCATGAACTGCCAGCAGGCAGAGACACTCATTCTGTATCACAAGGACTGGTTTACCACACCATCTCTGAAATGACAGAAAAACTGCAGCAGTGTGATTGATTTTACACTGGTAAAGGGGTGCCCACAGGGTACTCATAAATGCACTAATAGCTTGCATATGTGAGGAATAACATTGGTTTCTTTAATTCCTGTGGGAAAGGAGGGGAGATTGTGTTTTACACATGTATACTATTGCAGTACAATTTCCTTTGATGCTAGATGCTAGTGTATTGTGCTTACAGAATGCCTGAAAGGTAACATCCAAAAATTTATAAATATTAAAAATATACATTTATTTGAAAGGTTTTACATAAATACTACAGGTATACTTCTTTCACCTATACTCAAAGGATGTGTTATGGCTGCTTCAGTAAAAACAATTTCTTCAGCTATTTCAAAGTTTGTATTTATGGTTCCTCTCACCCTTCCTACAGCATGCCATCGTAGGATGATCATACACTCTCTGATCTATGTAGAAACTTAGATCATTTTAGCAAATTCACTCCAAATTCTTGTGCATTTCAAGTCCAAGGCTACAACAAACCTCACAGATGTGTTTTTAGGATGGTCCTCCTCTTAAACGATGACTTACAAAATGGAGAGAGACTATGCAAAAAAGGGTATGCCACAGAAGTCAGAAAGAGGTTAGTCTTCGTGGCTTTAGCCATTTGTTTTTGATGGCATCTTGTTCCAGACCTCTCATGGCCTGAATGTTTTCTCTAGTGCATAAAGTCTGTAGCAAAGTGCCAAAGGTCAGATCCTTGGCTGGGGTATATCACTAGTAAGTTCCACTAAGTTATCAATATTATGCAAGTTAATATTACTGAAGATCTGTCTTATTATCATTTGATTGTTATAGAAAATCAAGCACACTTTTTGCTCAGCGTAAGTATATCAAAACAACACTACACTAGAAGCACTTTTAGGTAAAACAATGGATAACATGCAGTACTTTGTTTTCTGTGTGGGTCTCTCAAGGCAGATATTATTTTGCATACAATTTTCCCACTGATTCAGCCTCCGTGGAGCAATGCAGACTTGGGAAGGTCCAAACAAACTTATATGGTAAGATCTAGAACAGCTTTATATTAATCCTATGTAAATTCATGCAGACTTAATGTGAAGTATATTTTGAAACCAGCTTCAGAGGACAGTATTTCTTATTTTCCATGATATAATTTATTTTGGATGAAATAATACTAAACCTGGAAAAAGCTCAGAAAAAGAGTAAGGGAGAAAGCTGACTGACAAAACCGTTCAGGGAATTCCTTGAGCTGTTTACAAAAACTGAAACTCAAAACTCTCAGAACACCTAGCTCTAGCTAAACCTAGATTTTCTGATATTAACTTTTAGTCAGCTCTTTGTACTTCAGACTAGCACACAGAACTGTGGAGAGTATATTCAGAATTACAACACTTACGTTTCCCTTGATGTTTTTTTTCTATTGTAGTTTTTATAGAAAGTGTAATGGGAAGCTTTCTTTTGGCAAAGAAGCTGATTAAGTGTTCCATTTAATAACATGATGCAAAGAATGCTTTTTTCCAAACAAGGCCCCTGTTCCTTTTCTGACCAACTGGAGTTCTGTCAACTCTTTTGTTTGTCTATGTACAACCTGTATCGAATCAAATTGAATAATGTAATTATGCTACACTGAGGTAAGCCTTTGGGTCATTAATATTGTAAGAGCCAAACATCTTACCTGCTGTCTTCTTCCAGCTTTATCATCCCCTATTTCCAAGAAACCACTGCCACAGTAATCACAATGTTTTAAATTCAATTTCTTTTGAAACCTACGTTTGCCTCCACAGAAGGCGGCAAAGGAAACAAAGATCAATGTGAGTAACAGCCTGAGATAGCTGAATCAACATCCAGATACCACACAGATTTTCATGCTCATATGATGTAATGAGAGTATAGCTAGTTTCACAGCATGTAGATGAATTTGAACACTGAACTTTACGTTGCAGAGTCATATTCATTAATAGGAAACTATTAGCTTTATTCCAAACACATAGTTGTCTATCAGACTGTCGTAACAGAGTTAGCCAGTTTTGTGGTGGTGCTGGAGATGTTGTTAGAAGCAATGGTTTCATCAGACGGACAAATTTCACCCTCAGGAGATAATAAGCTCTCTGTAACAGGTGAACTATAGGATAGTTGAACAACTCTTGTCCTGTGCAGCTGAAGATGGCTGTGTCCAAGTGTGCTAACCTAGTGCATCAAATGCTGGTTATTTCCATAACTTGGAAAAGGCAACCAAAGTTATCTGGAAGCGCTGAGCAAGCAAATAGCTCCTGAGAAACTTGTGGCTTGACACCAGCTCTGTCATGCTAGGGGCAACTGAGTTTCCTTGTTCACTAGATCTTGACACCAGCTGAATAAAAGGAAGTTACTGAGCCAGTGGTCCTACAAAGAGAGGCTTGAGCATAGAAATCAAAGTGACATGCTGGAAATGCTGAGCCAGTAACACTGCAGAAGTTTGGGCTCTCGCACAAAGCCAAGCAGCTTAAGCAGACAAGGCAGTAATCCCACCCCTAACACACACGCATGCACACACACACACTCACACACACACATCACACAGAGAAAAAGAAAGAAAGAAAAAAAAAAGATGGAAGTGATCTGATAGCATTTCATTAAGCTTGCTTTTGAGATGGGAACCTGTACAGCAGCCTGGCCGTTGACATCAGCATACCAGTGCAAAACCAGTTCCCATGCTAATACAACCTGTCCCTTGACATCAAACTAGTAAAAAAAGAGGCTCTAATGATCAAGTGAACTGAAAGGGCTTGTGACATCAGCCCAGTTAGGAATTACTTAGCCTAAACTTCATAAAGAAGGGTCTGTGCCTTGGTGTCAAACTGACAAGACAGAGACATTGACTCAGAAACAGGCAAACTTGGACATTCACCTCAAACAAACAAGAGGGCATTTCTGAGCCAAGAATTTAAAAGCGGTTTATGCCTCAGCATTATCACAGTAAGGTAGCTGTATTTACAGAATAGCCACACAAAAAGCCAGTACCTTGGCATCAGCCCAGGCATTGAGAACTGCTAAGTCAATGAGCTCAGAGAGGTCTGTTACTGGTCTGTCCAGGAACGCTCAGCAGTAGCAACGTGAAGAAAAGGGAGAGACCGAAGATCTCCACCTGCTCTGCAATGCTGAGGGATGAATTTGTCAGTTTCTTATATTCAGTCACAGCAGTGTAATAAATTGCTGACAGAAACAAGGGTGGTGAATGCACAAGTAAATCAGAAATATTTCCTTGTTCCACTCAACCTTCTGCACACGCCACACAGCAAGCATCCACACGCACAGGTACACACACACATGCAGATTTTCCTGCCTCTCCTTCATCCTTGCACTTTGAATCCTGCCCTAGGATACAATACAATGCTGTGCACTACAGCACCTTACACAAAGTAATGTTTACTGACCACTCCTTCTCTGCTTGATTTAACAAACTCCAGAAATCCTGCACCACTCAGTTATTTTCTGGCTTTCATGTGATCTGTACATTCACTCAACCAACTTTTCCACAGAGGTTTGCTGGTTTGGGGATCCAAGAAAAGAGGTAGCATGGCTAACCTCTGAGTGGCAGAAGGGAAGATCAGTTTGCCTAAAAAGTCAAAAAGTCAACAGTAGACAAGTGCTGTTATCCCTTAACTTCTACTTCAAAACAGGGTATGATGTATTCTCATTTTGAGACCACGGATTTCTGTGCAAAGCTGTATCTCAAAGATTTTTTAGTAAAATATTTTGGTTTATATTTCAACAATACTGAGTGTAAACAAAGCAATGAAAAAAACAAAGTTGGAGAATCATTACTGCCATTGAGAACATAACATTAAAAGTGAGTTGGTGCTCTTCATTCTCATGGTGCTACCTGACTCAGTGTCTGGTTAAGTAGGAATAATTGACACATTCTATATTTTCATCACCTCAGGATTGCACTTTCTTTGCCTCCAACTTGTAGCAGAAGGAACTAGTATTTTGTGGCAACCTATCCTAGGGTAACTACGTTCACGTCTAAGAGAACATGTAGTGTCTTACATAGAAAATGTACTTTCATACTCCAGACCCGTAAGTAGGGAGACGTCTTCTGAATTAACTGAAGGCTGACATACTCTAGAAAAAATATTTACTTTTTCATCTTGCAAAAGGAGTCCAAAGGACAGGAACTTGGTGAATGTCTTCTGTAGCCAAAATAATGCACAGTAATTACACACTTATCTCCTGTCTAACGTTTACTCATCCCGAATTTGTGGGTTGTCCCTCTAGCACAGTGAAGAAAAAATGTGTCTAAGAATAACTGTATGGTATATTTAGCATGCTGATAATAAATTCCAGTGTCTCCTGTCAAAACTTCGAAGAGGATGGAACCACAGCAAGAAGGTGGCAGCTGTACTGAAATGACAGTAAAACTACTTTTTTCAAGCTAAGGCACATCCAACGTATCTGAATCTGTAGAATTAGTGATAATTTCTTCAGCCTGTGATTGCAGTTCTTCATCCTGGGTTCATTCCCGTTAGTCCCAGAACGGCAATCAGATTGATTCAGATCCACCATGTCCATATGAGGTGGGGCTTCATATGGATATCAGTTCTCCTGTGGACTAGGAAGCAGGTAAGTTACCTCATCAAAAATTGGGCACTATACTAGTGCTTTGGTCTTTTATGCAAATACACTGATTTGTAACTCATCAGAGAATACCAGTGCCTTTATTTCAGCACAGGAGTATGCACATTTGTGGGAGAGAGGAAGATGTGGGAAGACTAACAGAAAATTTAAGGTCAAAGGTAAGTTAAGTGACAGACATTCCCACATCATTAAGACAAAAGCCTTGCCACTGTTTTCTTAGGGCTCCTCTCTCATGCCATGCGTTGCTAGTTAACAGCTCTGAATGTGGCAAGCATCAGAAAAAACAAAATGTCAGCCAAGTTCTGCTTAGTGGTAACGTCAAAACAAGAGCCAAAATGGCATTCTTAGAAGCTAGGAACCTTTTTTTGTTTGTTTGTTTGTTTTAAATGCAATTAATAGTTTTCTGCTTACTGAAGGACTGCAGCCAGTGATTGAATTATTCATGCTTCTTTAAAGGAACTAGCAACCCTAGATCCATTGTCACTGCAATTATTTGTTACCAATTCATCTTTGCTTCTGGAGCATCCTGAGGTGCTTCAGTAAAGAAGCTGTTATACATACAGAACGGTATTGTGTAGTTTTCTTTCTTATTATAGTAAAAACGGAGCAAAGTCTATAGGGCTAATCTGGCTTTTACTCAGGCAAAATTGCTCCTCCCACCCACAAGAGACTTATTTTCTGGATATGGCTTATGCAACACCTATTAATTTCATCAAGACAACTAGGAGTCTTATCTTGGGTTTAAAGGGCTGAATGACTTAATTCTGTTAAAATTTTAACAGAGGAAACATCATGTTCTTTATGTAATACAAGATCAAACTCCCCAAATGAGCCTAAAGGTCTCTAAAAATTGCACCTACTATTTTCTGCAGTATCGAAAATCTGGTATAGTGTGCATGATATACACTGTGAGAAACTGAGGTTGTAAAAAACTTAGGTGGTAAAAAATGGTGTCTAAGTTGCAAACAAGCTTGGACCTTGACAAACATGGGGTATAAAAACAACGATAATTGCAAACACATAGAATAATTTCAGAAATGTGCTGTGCTTCACAATACAGGTCAGCAGGAAAGTTATTTAAAACACCACTTAAAATTACCATCCAAATAAACAGAAATAAAAAAAAAAATTAAAAATTTTCCTGTAGTACTTATTAAAACATCAGCTTCAACAATCCCATTAAATCAATGAAATTAGGCTTTTGCCTAACATAACATGACACTGTTCTTGCATAATCAGAACCATGGAACAAGATGTGCTCTGTTGCACTGTAAGGTCCTTTCTCCTGGGTATTGATTCAAATACTCCTTCCCAATCATTGCTACTAAGATGATGTCAGGCACTGATTTTTTTAAAATGTCCTCTGGTGTCCATGCCAGAACAATAAGGTAAGTTAAAAAAAACACCTTAAGAGCAAGAGGAACTCATACAAGGAGAGCAACAAATTAAAAAAATTCAGTTTTGTTAATTCTGTTTTATTGAACTTGTTTATGTTGTTCATCTGTTAAAAACATATCATATGTTTGAACTTGATATGTGGACACTCATTTGTTCTACTTTCAGTTTTAAACTTTTCCTTTGGATCTTAACTCCATAATAGATACATATAGTACAGGAATGTCATGAATTGTCTTTTTTCCACAGGCCGTATTGGCCAAAGAAAATGGCTGGTCCTCTCACATAAAAGAAGGGTCATTTGCTGTGGGACTTCATCTTGCATCCATTCAAATCAGTGAAACAGTAGTAAAGGCTCCACGTGTGCTCTAGGTTGACTTTTATTTTTACACGTATTCTGATCATTATTTTTTTTTCTGTGTGAGTGGAAACAAGGAGTCAGGCTTGCATTCATCAATGAGCCTTCTCCTGCTGCAAAAACCCCACAGAAAGACGTGGCTAATATGTTTGTATTGACTTTAAAAAAAAATCACAAGTAGAAATATGTTGTATCTGTTTTAGTCAAGGGACAGTGGAGCTGTAAGTGTCCAGGGGTAAGTAAAGAGAGTAACTCAGACCTGGTGTGAATTTTGGGTGCAGATCTCATTGTACCTGCATCCCTAAGCTAGAATTTAGGTTTCCAAATTGATAATAGTCTTGAAAAGAATAGGGGGCGGGGGGGACGGTAGTGCAGAGAATGTGTGTTCAATGCAGAGTGTAGCAATGAGTTTGGCAAACTGAAATGTTAATACCTGTTCAGGGTGACTGTTTTCTTTATTCAGCCTTTAAGCATTCACCTGCCTCTAATCACTGGCCCTTCTTTACATCCATGATATCGCAGAAAATATTCTGGTAGTCACAACAAATCCTGTGGCTTTTAAAAGTAGCCCTGACCAGCCTTTTGAGTCTTGGCAGCAAAGAGAGCTGCTGAATGTTGGACTTTTCAATAACCCCCACTCGTTCCTGTGGAGGAGAACTAAGTCTTTGACACCTGCTAATGGTGAATAAAGCTGGGAGCTCACTATCAGCTACTTCCCCGATTAGGATTATGGTGGAGAAAAGAGGTGCTCATGCTACCAAAAAAATAGTAAAATAAGCCACACTTCATCAGCGTATATAGCATATAGCTAAGACCTGAGGGGAGAGAGCCTACAGTGACAGTGTCATTCCAATTTGCAATGGCATCATACTGTTCTCAGAAAGCTGAGAGAACGTCAGCTCCAAAGAGAACAAAATCAGCCAGAAATCTTACTCCTGTATTAGTTTGAAAGACGAAAATGTTTCAAAGAATGGTACAATATGCGGAAGACATTTGAGTGCTCCCACCTGTCAGAATGAGGTGAAACCTTTGCTCTGTTTCAGTCACTACCAAATTTATAGAAGTAGAGTGAAAAACCATTTCTCTTCTGTCTCCATACTTTTGCTACAAAACTTCACCCATTCTATCTCTGTCACAAAATCCCATTAAATCATCTTCCAGAGTCTTCTCTGGGGAGATTAACCTACCAAGCTGGAGGTACTCAGACCATAACCGCAGGACGCTGACATATGCTAAGGCTACATATACAATACTTTCCCAGCCCAACATATTCCATAAAAGACCAGTGAATAGCAATAATAAGTAATCCGTGTCAAAGTGTCAAAGCAAAGTGTCAAACTCAAAGCGGAGAGAGAGACTGAGCTATCATCTCTGAAGGATGTTCCGACTCCTCCCCAAAATAGGGGTGTTTGAAACATGTAGTGCTCTCTACAGCGTGCCACATACAGGTTCTTGCTCTATCTGTTTATAATACAGGATCTTCAGCAAATAGTAGGTTTTAAAATAGAGGGAAAATACTAAATGTAGTAGGTGATAATGCAAATGATAATATAAAAAATTGTACATATTGAATTCTGTCTTCACTGCTGATTTCCGTAAGATAGAACACTATACAGATCAGTTCCTGTTCCTGTAAAAATCTAATCAGGCAACCTCTATTGATCCTGAAGGATGGCAGAGCAGGACTGTCAATGCATTAAAAACTGCTTAAAATTGAAAAGATATCTTTATGCAGTTTCCAACAGCATGCAAAACATTACCTTGGACTACATACATACAAATCTTGGGGGAGAAACAATTTGCAGTTCCCACTACAACCCTGTGCCACATACTTATCATTCATTTGATGTTATATCTTTGGTTTCACTTGATTTTCCTTCTTTTATGGAGCAAAAAACAAAAGAGGTAGATACCTGGAACTTGTCTCTCAAGCAAACCTACACTGAAAAGCAGCAGTTGAATAATAAATACTGTAAGAAGTGCAATGTCTGCTGTGCAGCCCCTGGTGCAACACAATGGTAGCGAGTGTGATTCCATGCATGGGAGGTTGTACATGTTTTGACTAAAATCAGCCTACATTATACTTTGGGCTTCGGGAATTGGTTGAGCAGTAAATTCTCATCTGATGTTTTCCCTACACTTACTTAAGTCTAAATTCACATGAAAAATAGAACACTTTAGACACTTGGAATTTCCTGTACAAAATGAAATGGAAAGGTAGTATTTTGAAACATATGATCCATGTATAAGCTCAGCCATGGTAGCTCTCAGAAATATTTGCATGTGAAGCCATCAGCAACAAGGAAAACGTGCAGTGTGCCCTGAGCTCGTAGTAGAGTGTCAAGAGAAAACAAGACATAGGTATCACAGTCTTGATGCACCAGCAACAGTAGAATGCATGGTAAGGAGAGATGTCTCCTCATCTGCCCTCCAAAACTTCCCCGGTTCTTTCTGTTGCCTCTCCCCTCATATTCTCCCAGAATCCCTAGGCTCTGTTCCCTTGATCCCCTAGGCACACCATAACTCTGGTATACTGTTTTCAGAGAAATAAAAGGTATAACACTTTCTACAGCTGGCTTAGTTCTAAAAATCCACCTCAGAAACAGTGACAATGAGGTAGCTTTCCTGAGATCAAGTCACAGCTTTGTGACATCTTGAGCAAGCCTATAGCTTGACATATTTCCTACTCCACAAACCTCTTTTTCTGCTACTGTCAAAAATTATGAAAACTAAACCCTTCTTTTCCCTCCTATAAACCACAGCTTTTTTCAAACTCAGGATAAAACTGAGACTACTCCATTAACTCCTCAGGAGAAAGTTACTTTTGGCAGAGAATGTTTTAACCTGCAAATGGTAATAATTTTAAGGGTAAGATACTCAATTTTTTAATGCAAAAAGTGTATTTGGACTCTAACAGAAACTGGACTGATCTGTGGCATTTCAGTAGACCTTGGAGCAGTTTCCAAAGCTCAGTCTGTTTGGACCGAAGTTTCTGTTGATTTACCAGGACACAAGGAGAGAATCTTCACTGAGAAAAATTTTATGCACATTGTAAGTAAAGTTTTAAAGAAGTGGATTTTTAAATTTTTTTTCATTACAAATCTTTATAGGGAAATCACCACGTATGTAGGAGTGATTTCTGCATCTGCAGTTAAGGCTGAAAGGCAATGAACATCCAGTCTTCCTAATTAGCCCAACAAAAATGAAGAGAGTTTCAACTTTCAAACTCAGGTATACTTAATATGCTATTATCCAAATGCCTAGAAATTATCTCCATGTTTAATTTGTTTTAAAAAGCTCTGGTGCCTTCACAGCTGTTTTGAAACAGAAGCAGGATTGTAGCTAAAAAACTAACTGCACTTGAACACGTCAGGAGCAATTTGGCTTCAAACATTGAAGTGTATTTTGTCAGGTCCTCATGGAAAAAACCTCACTACAAATACTCAAACTTTTCAAGTGCAGGAGTCATTTGATTGCTGTTCTCAGTTTTTAGGTTTTATCCATGTGTTCTAACACTAATGAGTCAATGAACACTTAACTGAAGCTGAGCATATATTTTACTTTTGTCCGGATAAATTCAATCTTGAATGCTAAGCAAATCTGTTTCAACAAATATATTTCAAACACAAACAGATATTTTCTTCCCCTGTGAAAAGCAAATTTTCATCACACAATTGGCATGGACTTCTGTAATCTTCAATCTGACATACAGTAAAGAATAAAAAATTTCAGACGGTAGATCTTTACCATGATGTATAAAAACTTGTATGTATTCTGTTTTTATTCATTATTTTGTATCCAGCCACAGATTTAATTTGCAGATTTGTTGAAGCACTCACATCAAGAATGCTTTGTTTCAAAAAGTGTAATTAAGAAAAAAACAAAAATAGAAATAAAGCCTAAGATCACATGGACAACTGAAATACCTATTTCTGTTACAAAATAAGTTGTCTAGGAGCTGTAGTTTGCATTTAACCTTTGGTTTAAGAAGTTGTTTGCAACATGATATAAATTAAAGATACACACCACCCTTGTTAAAACACCTGCTTTGGGAAACAGGCAGATTAACTCTGGCTTCAATACTTCAAGGGGAGAAAATAAAGTGCTGGAAGATTATTTTCTTCATCCCTAAAGTGCATCAGTTTCAAAGTAAGTGGGAAAATGTCACGGCTCAAATTGCGCCTTGTCATGGATCAAAGAAGAAACACTACTCACTCCAAAATGCAAGCATCTCTTAAAAAATGTTTAAGTCAACAATAAGCCATACTAAACAAATGAGGAGCTTTTTTATATACATTAATATGTTTTATTAATGTAAGAACAAAGAGTATTAGTCAAATCAAAACCCAACTGAATAAAAAAAGGAATAAACACTGCTTAGAGTATACAAAAAACACACTAAAGCATTTTTTACTGTGCTGTATATACCATGAAAGCATGGGATGAGATGGCAAAGTAATATCAAACCACAACTCCATGAAATATAGAAGAATCACAGGGCCAGTGTTATTATGGAAGGCAGCACAGGATACTAGTTGCAATTCCCAAAGAGAAAATAATGAGGATACTGATTACATATATAGGATACTGATTACAATACAGTTTTTCAACATAATATATTATAGGTGCTTAGGAAGTCTCCCTTTTCATCGTTGTTTCACATAGGATAAAGCCAGATAAAGGGCATTTAAAAGCTCTGGGTTTCGCCAGGAAAGATTACTCCCATTTTAAACATCAAGAATAACCTAAAAGTTTTTCATTAACTTTTATGTAAGGGGTGTGCCACATAAATTGGAAGAGATCACCCTGGGAGAGAAACTACAGGACACTCACAGCTGAAAAATTTTCATCACTCCACACACAATCCACAATGAGGAGGCACAAAATCATTAAATTCACCCTTACCACCCCTGAGACTGGGCCGTGAGTCCCATGTTTCGGCAGTTCAGGAGAGACTTCCCCTTCCCTTCGATGGAAGGGCACCAGCTTAAATGCTAACAGCTGCTCAAATAACCAATACCAAAATTATATGGGGAAACTGACAATGGCTGTAGTACTTCAACACCAAACCTTGCATCTTTCTTTACTTTCTTACTTATCCAATGCAATAAGCCTGAGCCATGAAAATAAATACAATAAAAACGTCAAAGTCAAAAGTAAAACAGAACCTAAGGACTCATTATTTTAAAAGTCTAATTGGGCGTGGGAACCCAGCCAAGGATCTTGAGTCTTGCCTTGTTATTCAGTAGAAGGCAAAACTGAACAGAAAAGGGATGTGTGGCATAGTAGTTAACTGCACCCTCAGAAACAGGAGAAGAAAAGAAAAAGCAGGAAAAAAAGTGAAAATGAAATTTCTTTTAATAGGATGCTGGTGTGTTGTGCTGTATCGCAAAAACTGGACACTTGGCCAAACTGCGTCACAATAGCTCAGCCAATGGAACAAGAAGCAGCAAATAAACTACTCACAAAATGTTTGCTCACATTCATCTTGCTGATCATTGCACAATTTCCCGTTACTCCATAGTTATTCAAACCTCCAGGCTTTAACCAACCTCAAGCAAAGGATAACTTGATAAATTTCATCTATCTCTTTGTAACTGTCGAGCTGACAAAAATTTTTGGTAGTTTTTTTTTGGACAGATCAAGTTTCCTGCTCATGCATAGCCTGTCAATTCTCATCTACTTTTTAATGTTCTTCCTGTATTTAAAAATAGATACTTCATCTCATTGCACACCACATTCCTCAGAGATTTTACCAGAAGCCTTGTCAGAGAGACCTGCTGTGAGAGGCTAAACTTGGCTTTTGCAAAGTTATGTTGATTTCATTTATAAAGAGTAGGATTTAATGAGCAGTGCATGTTTAAAGAAGCTCAATTGATAAGTTTAGAATTACAAGAACAACCTCTAGATATAATAAAGAATATTAAACTTTCATAGTAAAAAAAGGCTCTAAAGTAGTTCAATGGGCAGATCTAAAGCATTTGCTTGATAGAATATTAAATGTACATTGTTCAGCTTTCTGCCTTACTTCACCAACTTTTATTAAATAATTACCACTGTGATTTAGGATAAAACCCAAATGGTGCTCACAAAATAAGAGATAATTGTTCACAACGATCTTCAGTATTAGTTACACAAAAACAAATGACAGGGGCTTAGTTTGCCTCTCTCTTATGCCTGGTGTTGCCAAACAGTTCTGGCTTGAATGTCCATTTTTGTCTTGGAGTAGAAACATGGTAGTCTGCAGTTATTGGCTTTTACTTCACATAGCTGGTCAGATTAATTGTTGGAATCCATTTCTTCTCCTACTGGGAAATTTTTATTGGTAATGACAATTAATTAACATTAACATTAACATTAATCATGTACAAAAAGCATCACCATCACTTTTTATGTGTGTGCAGACATCAGGCACAACCTGGAAAGCGGTGTCAATGCTTCATGGCAATGGAGCTGGCAGAAGCAGGATGGTGCCAAATCCTTGCACTGACCTGATGGCTACCCACCCACCCACAATAATTTTGCAGCTGCTCTGCAAGCCACTGGAGTGCTTGAGACCAGAGGCTTGCCTGCCAGAGTCCTCCTCCCTTCTGCCATAGTTTCCATTGACTCTTCCAGCTAGATTGGAAGTAACCTCGCATTGTTCATTTGATCTTTTTGCACCATAAGCTGGTGCACAGTGCCTTTTGTTGGCTTGATGTTTGAAGTGTCTGCAGCCTGTCTTCTCCCAGATTGGGCACGTTATGGACTGTCCTGTTCCAACAACAATTTTCTCAGATTCCATCCAAATGGATTTTTGTGGTAGCTCAACTTTTACAGCTGACTTGACAACAAGCTTTAGGGAGCTTAAGTGGAGCAATGAAATGAGTTTACTTGTGTTTCTTGAACAACAAAATGGCAGGGCAGAAGTGACTACAGCTCAGATGTATTACATACATCTTTATAGGACTCACAAATATTCACATGATAAATCCCTCATCAACTGACACTTGTAAGCCTATCACAAGCTATCTCCCATTAGTTGTCAGGAGCTGAACTTAGCAGTACAGCAACATCAAAGCTGCTATTTAAGACTTGAGCTGTGTTACAGCTAGGAGCCTCTGGTTGGACCCTGGCCTTCATTCATCCCCTTACTGTGTCTGAGCTGTTGATGGACCCTGTTATCAGCATACAGCTGCTCACTGTGGTCAGACCATGCAAGACTGTGCCTGTCAGCATAATTATGACCTGTGCTGGAGTCACCATCAGCTCTGAGCTCAGATTCCCTCATGGGAGCACTGCTTGCTGCTTTCTGACAGTGTCTTTTCATATTTATGCTTTATCACAGTACGCTTCTGTTGTTAATTACATGCCATGGAAAAGAAGTATTTATTAGAGCCTTGAAACACATTTATAACTGATAGAGTTTTATTTGCAAGACTAATAAGAAATAGTAAATTAACCTAATCTACTTTCTTTGGCATATTTTTATGGCTGCTACTTTATAGCCTTTTTCCACTTCCTCTGTAATTTTTCTGCTACAACATTAAGCAGTTCAAATTTCTCTGGTCTCATTACATAAGTCTTGCTATTCCTCTGTGATTTGTTGTTATGTGTTTCTGATGCTCTTATACTTATCTGTTTTCAGACCTCCTAACCCTGTTGGGCAGAGCAGCGCACTTTCGAAATCCCAAGCAGACCTGACACATTCAGGAGAGAAGAATGTACTGGACAGCATACACAGCAGGTAGACAAGCACAAGCCATGTGAGATACAGCACAGAGCAAACTCAAAGAAATTACACAAGCATGCCATATCAAAAAACCTATTCAGGGACAAGAAAACATAAACTTCTGAGACATCTTAATGTTTTGTGACGCAGAAATTCCTAGTTCTTTTGGTGACCACATCTAGTAGGGAACTACAACAATAGACATTCCTTCAAGTAACAGAGAGGTAACCAATAACTTAAAGCTGCAGGAAAGAAAGAGGCAAGATACAAAGGAAATCCTAGTACAGTGATCTTGCCTGCTATTTCATGACATGAAGACAGTTTTTACTCTAGCAGTGAAAGATACCATGGAGAGCTGTGCTGGTTTTGGCTGGGACAGAGTTAATTTTCTTCCAAGTAGCTAATACGGGGCTATGGTTTGGATTTATGCTGAAAACAGCACTGATAATGCAGGGATGGTTTTTGTCATTGCGGAGCGGTGCTTACACAGAGTCAAGCACTTCTCTCTTTCTCACCCTGCCTTACCAGCGTGTAGGCTGGGGTGCGCCAGAAGCTGGGAGGAGACACAGCCAGGACAGCTGATCCCAACTGACCAGAGGGGTATCCCATACCACATGATGTCGTGCTCAGCAATATAAAGACGGGGGAAGGAGAAGGAAGGAAGGCACGTTCAGAGTCATGGCATTTGTCTTCTCAAGTAATGGTTATGCATAATGAAGCCCTGCTTTTCTGGAGATGGCTGAACACCTGCCTGCTGACGCGAACCAGTGAATGAATTCCTTGTTTTGCTTTGCTTGTGCACGCAGCTTTTGTTTTACCTGTTAAACTGTTTTAATCTCAACCCACACGTTTTCTCATTTTTACTCTTCAGATTCTCTCCCCTGTCTCACTGGGATAGAGTGAGCGAGTGGCTGTGTGGTGCTCAGTTGCTGGCTGGGGTTAAACCACAACAGGAGCCTGCAGAAGCGTTTTGTCAGCCTGGATGCACTAGCATGATTGGGTTGACAACATGGTCAGCCCAGGGAACCTTAAAGATGCATTTTGGCTTTCTCAGTACAAATCCTTCCCAGCCTTAGAAGTGTTGTGATAAAAAACAGAGTAGAAACAGAAGGAATGAGGCAGTCTGGCTCCTAAAGTATGCAGGTGCTTTTGTAAGTTAATAAATGCACTCATGGTTAATAATATATTTCAATATATTTCTTCACATACCTATGTGTATCATAAATTCTAAAGAGGATCTTGTCAATATTTATATTCCTGTTTTGCCTTTCTACATCAGACTGGCACTTCTTGAAACACAGGGTAGCTTGAAGATCTGATTGTGAGTTTACTATCCTCACTCTTCTTTGCGGGCATAACTGTAAATGTGCAAATAGGCTATAGTTTTCCAAGCCTGCTGCTACCTGCAGCTCTGCAGGTAACCAGAGGAGAGTACCCTGGATTTCATGGAGTAACAATGTAAAGACTGCACAAAAGACAATGAATGTGCATGGAATAGCAATCCAACTACAAAGGCACAGAATTGTAGCAAGAAAGAGGCTACACGTAAGCCTCAAATTTGTGGCCTTATCTTCTCTAAAGGATTATTCAAAATTCAGTGGACTTATTTCACTCAGGAACCTAGTGTGTTGTGTCATCTCTTAAAGCTTATTAGATTTATACAGCATTAAAGAACCTCAGAGGACAGACTTCACAAGACAACCTCTTCATAAAATGAGAACTTAATGATCAAAAAAGTAAAGTTGAAATTCTGTTTCAGCTGTGTACACCCAGCTTCCTGAGATAATATCACATTTATGTTGAAGAAAGAATCATTTACTTACATCTTTCCAAATCCTTAAATTTCCCTGAATCCTGGTCTTCCCAGGGAGTGCCAACCAGTGCCAGCTTTAACCTCACTTTATTGTGGTTGCTGCATGGGTAGTTTTAAACACTAAGGCTAAGAGGCTAACGGATTTTCATTGACATTTAGACACTTAATTGCCCTTTGCTGCTCTGAAAACTGCAATCTAGAAAAGATAAAAAATTGAAGGACAATGTGTATATATGCATACATCTTAAACATAGGCTCTCAGACATTACAGCCAGCCATCAAAGCCAAGCAAATGTGCCTACTGTGAGGAGCCTACTCTGATTCCTGACTATTAGCACAGGCTTTCTGCCCACGGTCCAGCATAAGGGTCGGTATTTGCTCAGTGAGGATTTGACAGCAGTGCCTGTATTCATGATATGCCCTTAAGCAAGGAGTAATGCTCTCATTAGGTATGGGAAGTAATTCAGTCTTTTCTGCAGATCAGTATAAAGGGCCTCTAAGCAGGAGCTGGCAATTGTTCCAAATTACATATAATTGTTCATGATGAATTTGCAGCGCAGGCTCGAGTTTGCTAGGAACTCATCTGAGACCACCATACTTATTTAAGTTTGGGTTGGCTTGTGTCCAGCACTTTACTCACTAAACTACAAATTCTTTGGAGATTTTTTTTTTTCAGTCTCAAATATCTGAATCCCAAACCAGAACCTTCCACACAATGAATGGAATCTGTTTTATGCTTCTTGCTTTGTCCCTTCCATTTGGGGCATTCAGTGGGACAATGCTTTGAGATATGTTGTGAAATCATACCATCTCCTGTCTGCCTAACACGAATTGCTATACGTCTCTTAAATCGTTTTGAAGAAGAAAGAAAAAAAATGTCCTATTATTTAATTCAACAATAATTACAGACCTGTGTTTCTTTTTCCCTTTATCTTCATGTCACAGTAGCAATTATTAAGTAATTGATAGTTTTTTATTTAGGAAAGAATCGGGGTGGGGGAAGAAACAACAAAGAAACAACTTTTTTTTTAATACTGATTTTAGTTTTGCTTCATTTATACTGAAAACTCCCCTATCGAAAATAGAACTAAAGGATGATTCAGCTAGGTTGTTATCAGAAAAGAAGCTACAAGAGTTTAAACAGCAAGTCTTCAGATTGAAGGCTATTCAAATGTAAATATTGTTCTGATAGCCATTTGGCCTCCTTATGGTATGTTCCTTTTTGTCTGCTGGTTTTGTAGGGTAACTGCCCAAGTCTGCAAGGTTAGCTATTGCATTCGATACTTTGATACCACTGTCACATTTACATTCTGAAGCACTAAAATTCTCAGCAAGTTTCTCTGAAGTTCTTAGATACAACAACTAGATTATCTAGGGTGCATAGCTCTTTCTGAGATCATACAATAGGAACGACTGAGTATCATAAAAACAGTGAGGCCGTGGAAAAGGCAGCAAGGAGTATGAGGGTGGGTGTGGAAATGTTAGTCAGATGTTTAATGGAAATGTTAACCTGTTAAGAAAGGACTAACACATCCTCTACTCTGAGGGAGCAATTGCTGAAGGGTTACCATGGTGCAGACATGTAATACATCTAGATTAACACATAGAATTTCCATAGACCTCCCAGGACTTACTATAGCTGCTGAAAGCCTTTACACTGCTTTGCCATGGACTCATGTTGCAGTGCCAGCATGCAATGCCCATCGTGGTCTGATGGCAAAGACAGGTAACAAAGCTCCCTCTCTGGCCTGGTTCCAGCTGTTTCCTTCTCTCTCTGTTTGGCCCAGTAGATAATGCAGGTCATGTCACTTCAGAGGGCACAGACATGGGAAAAAGCAGCTCATATCCACCAGGACTGAGAGACATGACCCATGGTATTGCGGAATACGGGCAAAAACCTTGTACTACCCTCATCCTGTGAGAAAAGTAGAAGTGCTTTTGAAATCTTACTGAGAGAGCGGCTGGTCAGCGCTATATCCAAGTCTTACACAAGTCCCTGGCTTCTTTTCATTCTGCAAGGGCAGAGTGAAGAGCCCCCAGTCATATATTTTCTCAGTATAATGCTGAAACCAAAATCTAAAACTGGATCCTTCAACTAAATAAACTCTGGCACATGTACTTTCCTCTGTGACCACTTCAGTGCCAGGAATAGCAGTGATACTAAATCAGAAGCAAGTCTGTTAAGCTTTCTCCTAGCTTTTTTTTTTTTTTCTCAGACAAATTAAAAAAATAAGAACTGGAACTTTCAACATTACAAGTCTCCATATTCTAATTCTTATTTTTAAACAAAGCAAAAGGGCAGCTGATACTTCCCAGTGCAGAAAAGACTAAATCTATTATGTTGTTATTTTTTCTTTTCTGTTATTGTTTCTATCAAATTGTCTCTCTCAGCCCATGAGGGGTTTTTTTTCTCCCTTTCCCCTCTTTTTTTCCCTCTCTTCCCACCACCCTTCTAGCAGAGAAAAAAAGGGGTGGAGGTGCATATGAAATACTGGAAACACTCTGTGACAACAGAATAGTATAGTACAATTTCAAGCACACATTCCCCTAGAAGTATGTTTTCAGTAATAACAAAAATAATTTTCTTACTTAAACTGCAATTCACAGGCAGAAGTAAAAAGTACAGCTTTTGAGATTTTAATGTATATTTTACTTTTTCCCCCTCAAATAAAACTACTTAACAGACTACAGCAAATCAAATGGCTGAAATGTCCTTATTAAAAATGTCAGAAAGCATTATGTCAAGTGTCTTGTTTATGTTTAATCATACTGGCTAAATAAGAGGCAAAAATAAAGAAAATAAATATTGTTTTGATCTTTTTTTCACCTTTGAAACACAGGTAGCAGCATAAGAGATTTGTAAAAATGGTTTTTTAATAGTCAGCCATAGGGTGTTTTTGGTCGAACTTACCAAGTACCTGAATGATTAAGTATTATCTGAGGTCAAGTGCTTCCTTGTTGAGAACTGTGGAGGGCTCCTGAGGTATATCGTTAGCCTCATATAGGGTAGGAAGAAGATGATCACCTAGCTCAAACAGAAGATATGTATTGCACAAAACAGTGGTAAAAATTGTCTTTGATTTTAAAGAAAGGGTATTCTGGAGCACTTCTTTCTCCTCACAGGAATCAACAGTATTTGTAAATATTTCTAGCTTTTTGCTCCTTTTTTTATTTTCCCTTTTTTTTTTTTTTTGTCATTTATTAGCTGTATTCACAGTCTTGAAGTATTTAATTTATGTTTTTGAAGCATTTCATCTTAGAACTGTGTAAAAGAACATAAAAGAATATAAGAAAGTATAATTTCCTGCTTAGGAAAATATCTGGATCTGGTCAGATTTCTTCAAGTCCTGTAGTGGGAAAGCAGCTAGGAAAGATTTTGTGGAAAAAAATACAAAAGTAACAGCACTTCCAGAGTCATGCATCAACCTTCCTCTGAATAATTTCACCAACTTCATTAATATTCATCCATATTTGAAAGAAACTAAGTACAGGGGTTTCTTAATTTCATGAAAAAACACAGACCACTTCTGCTTATCATCATGCTCTTGGTTTTCTAATTTTTAATTGAGGGATCAGCACAAATGTTGGTGAACGATTGCACAGGGATTGCCTTAACCTGAACTTTGCAGCACAATCCTCAGCTTTGAGGAACATCATACTCAGATCCAGACCTTGCGTTTAGCTCTTGCTCTAGCTTTGCTCTAGCTGCAGTATTGTAAAAAGCCTCCTTTAACATGGCTTTTTACCTAAATACCAGATGTCAGCAGTAGCGTGTCAAATACAAGGGCTGAAGTCTGGTATTGCTGCTGGTCCTAATGCTGCTTGTGATGCACTTGTGTTGTTGCAGGCTCCCAAGGTTGCAGAGCAGCCGGTCTGGCCTTTTGGGTAGAATTATATTATTAGTGATTATATTATATTATATTACATTACTTTACATTAATTATTACTTTGTGTTTTGTTATGTTATTAGCTACATTGCGTTATATTAATATATGAGATTATATCAAATATAATATTACTATAATTACTGAATAGGACTATATTTATTAATAGAACTTTTATAAAAGAGAACATTTTTCAGAATGAAAACTCACTCTTCCTTGCTGAGAGAACAGTGGCCCTGATGAATACTAGTTTTGCCAGTACCTGTAGCATTTTCTCATTGCTTATTTAGTAAACAGCATCTTCTTCCCAAAGAGCAAAACAACTGGTGTATAAAAAGCATAAATGCTTTGAGCCAAGTTGCAATGTGACATCCATTGCAGGTTATTACTCCATATAAAATAAAAGCTAGGCTTGGCTACATCCACAGTTCGGATGGTGTTGTTTTCCTACTGCTGCACATGACTACAATCCAAGCTTTCATCTCTAGCTCTTTTTCCCTCCCTTTTGTAATGTTAAGGGAGAAAACCTTGGGGGAAAATGAACGGCTGAAATTCAAACACACGCACTGAAAATGACAAAAATATTCTTTGGGAGTAATCAGTCAGGATTATATATTTCCCTGGTTTGCCAAGGCAGGTTGACTTGATGCCAAACTGGCTCCTGTTGGGCTACAACTTATAATTAATGCTTACTTCATTTATCACTGCTCAAGCAGGGATCTAGGAAAAGGAAGTATCACTTCAAGTAATGTAATTGGGGGCAGGGGAGAGAGCAAACTAAGGACAGTAAGAGAAGAATGGTTCTTAAATCTAACAAAATAACTTGGGGAAAGGGGATTGGAGTGGAATAGGACTCCAAAAGATGCATTCATACCGGATATTAAGATAAGCCTACGCCCTCTAAAGCAGTTTGCAGTTCCAACCTGTTGCTCGCTCAGTATGCCAAATTGAGAGCCTTTATGTGAGAAACCTCAAACTACAGTCTTGGTCCTGTATCCTCTAATTTTAATATTATTCTTGTCTCTGTGCTTATTTCTGTCTTATACATCAAAATCCTTTATGATTTATTTCCTGATTAAATTAAACAGTCTTGCTTGTATACTTTCCTCCTTTCTTCATCAGCAGCAAGGTCACTTTATAGCAAGGGGAAAACAAACAGTAGGTTATTCCTCGTTATCACTTACTTTTCCACAGATTTATAATTCCAGCATCAGAGTAACTCTTCTAGGGTTAATACGAACTATTGGAAACAATGAAGATTTGTAACTACCAAAATTCAAAGTATAATGTTAATGTATTCAGTTCTGTATTTGGCTTAATGTTTGGTTTCATCTTTCTGTAGCTAATAGATCTTTAGATCATATCACGTTTTTTCATGACTTCTTCACCAAGACTTTTTTGATCCCCTGTTCCCTGCAATTCCTTGAAGGCTTCACTTTGAGCTTTCTTGCTACGTTTGGATTTGATTTCCTGAAATATTGCCTTATTGCCTTAAAGAACTCTTAATCCAACTGTAATTCATAGCGTCTCAGTTGTTATCCATTCAGATCATTTGACAGCTAAATGCTGAGCTTATCACTGATTCATGAAGACCTGAATTCCTTTCATAATATTATTTCCTGAGTTGCTTCTTTTTATAACCAAACTAGCTTCATATTTGTATGCTAAAGATTTCTGTTCCTATATGCTTCTGTTTCCACTTTCTAATTAATTTCAGGACAACAAAAATGTCTTTCACTTTTTAATTTCTAGGATATGATAGATGTCTTCCTCCATGTCAATGAACAAGCTCATGAAACTTCCAAGGTAAGTGCAACTTCCTGCAGATATTCAGCACAGCAGCAATTTCTTCACAGCTTTTTTTTTTTTTTCTTTTTTTTTTTTTTTTAGATCACATTCAACTGGATTTTTATTTCACTCCTCCTCTTGTGCTTGAAAATTAAGAATATGTGTAATTAAAAATATCAGCTTCTCTTTCATGTTTCTAGGTGTCTTTCTTCAGTTTTCAGACACAGTGAGAGATTTGATGATAGAAGCAATCCAATGAAATACTTCAAACCGATCAGAAGTGCACATAAAATGGAAAAACACTTTTGAAGATTCTTACTATGACCATGTCCTAGACAAAGATACTTGAATACAGGTATTAGTGAAAGTAATATCCATGTCACTGAAGACAAAAAAGTAATTTTGTATGAAACTGAGTATGTGCATAACAATTTTATCATGTACAATGCAAATTGAATCTGTAAATTCAATTGACATGGGAAGATTACCACTAACACATTTATTCATTGGTAGCACTAATTTTTTTGCACACTTCCCATAAACATGATTCTAAGGTCTGTATATGGAACTAATTAAAAACCTTGGTAAGTAATAATGGCAATGAGAAGACAGAACAGGGAAAATTGTGCACCATTTGACTGAAAAGGAAAACAAAACTTAAATTTAGATTCTGGGAGTGACTGCCTCTACAAGGTCTTGCGCATGGAACAGTGAACAAAGGACGGTTTCTATAGTCTAATTGCTTACCCTTATCAAATAAAAATTGACCCTGTCATTCAGAGCAGTAGTATACATTACTTTAAGTGCTAAGAGCCATAAACTCATCTGCAGAATGTGAATGTAGATAAGAAAATGATGCACTTGAAGTAAGGGGTGTGTGGACATTGTTAGCTCACTCCTGATTCAAGCTAAGAGCTATGTAACGTTTAAAAAATCATTCTAAATAGTTTGGGTCATGGTGCATGAAATTGTAAAGTTGTGCTATAAGATACTTAGCCTGAAGAAACTACAGACCAGTGAAATGGATATTTATATACAACTAGCTATGTCAAACACAGAGAAAGCTTTGGTGCTTTCCTATAATACATGCTTAAGCACCCACAAACCATCTTGTGTAAAAGGGAAATAACACCCAAAAGTTTTGCTCAAAGATTAAGGCCAAAAAAAATCCTTAAAACTTTGCTCATCTTTCATTACTTTGGCACACTTCTGCAGTTCCTAGTTTTGGTTAGAGTGAGAGGCAAAAAAATTTCTACTATTACAGAACATCTTTGGAATAAACTGCACCCTGTTGCCACAGCAAATTATGCTGACGTACTCATGAGACAGAACTTGAAGTATTGCTGTGTAGGCAGCCCACAGATACTAGAAATATGTCTAAACTCTACTAGACTCCTGAAAATGCTCTGGGGCTACATGTCATGCCAGGTAAGAGTCTGAGGTGAAAAATGAAGTTGCCATTCTATACTTGTTTAATCAAAAATCTGTTACTGTTTGGAGGACAGTTTGGAGATCAGTTTGGAGATGGGCATCTGAGAATTTGGTTGCTTAACTGAGCTAAACCAATTGCAAAACATTTATAGTCTGTTCATCACAAGGCAATCTCAGTGAGCACAAGAAACTTTTCAAGCACTATGCTTTGGCAAAAAAATTCCACATTTAGCTGGCCAGCACTATGTGCATACTCAGATTCTTAAAATGATTTTAAAAACAGGAGTGTTGTTAAAACTACAGTTATGAGATTTTTTGAAGTAGTTACACCAGTCCAGTCCCGACCATGAGTATAGCTCTGCAGGTTTTTATGTGTCTTATACCATGTGGTATATATGGGAATATATACCATGGGAGTATGGCACATGCAAAGCAGCATACCTTCATTTATATGAAGATAATGAACTAGATTACACTTCTGATTGAATCTGAATGTTAAAGCTGCATCAAGAAAATTTTAATAGATAGTCTAGATGTCAGAAGTGCTGAAAATCAAAATTTTCAATAAACTTTATTATGTTACTTTGGTGAAGGTTTAGGTGCATAGCTTCAGTCACTAATTTGGGGCAGGCCACTCATGAGGACTACAAAGACGCTGTGAGACTATGTAGTGAGAAAATTAGAAAGGCCAAAGCCCAACTACAACTTAACCTGGTTTCTGATGCTAAGGATAATAAAAAAAAAATCTATAAATACATTAGCAACAAGAGGACTAATGAGAATCTCCAGCCTTTAGAAGATGGGGGTGGAAACATAGTGACAAAAGATGAGGAAAAGGCTGAGGTACTTAATGCTTTTTTGCCTCAGTCTTTAACAGTAAGACCAGTTGTTCTCTGGGTACTCGGCCCCCTGAGCTGGAAGGCAGAGGCAGGGAGCAGAATGAAGCTCCCAAAATCCAAGGGGAAATGGTGAGTGACCTGCTACACCACTTAGACATACACAAGTCTATGGGGCCAGATGGGATCCACGCGAGGGACTAAGGCAGCTGGCGGAAGTGCTCACCAAGCCACTCTCCATCGTTTCTCAGCAGTCCTGGCTAAACAGGGAGGTTCCAGTTGACTGGAGGTTAGCAAACGTGATGCCCATCCACAAGAAGGGCTGGAAGGAGGATCTGAGGAACCACAGGCCTGTCAGTCTGACCTTGGAGATGGGGAAGACTGTGGAGCAGATCATCCTGAGTGCCATTATGCAGCACATGCAGGATAACCAGGTGATCAGGCCCAGTCAGCATGGGTTCGTGAAAGGCAGGTCCTGCTTAACTAACTGGGTCTCCTTCTATGACAAACTGATCCACTTGGTGGATGAAGGAAAGGCTGTGGATGTTGTTCACCTGGATTTTAGTAAAGCCTTTGACATGGTTTCCCACAGCATTCACCTGGAGAAACTGGCTGCTCATGGCTTGGATGGGTATACTCTTTGTTGGGTCAAAAACTGGCTGGAAGGACAGGCCCAAAGAGCGGTGATGAATGGAATTAAATCTAGTTGGTGGCTGGTCATAAGTGGCGTTCCCCAGAGCTTGGTATTGGGGCTGGTTCTGTTTAATACCTTTAGCAATGCCCGAGATGAGGGGATCGAGTGCACCCTCCATAAGTTTGCAGACAACACCAAGTTACGTGGGAGTGTTGACCTGCTTGAGGGTAGGATGGCCCTACAGAGGGCTCTGGACAGGCTGGATCGATGAGCCAAGGCCAATGGTATGAACTTCAACAAGGCCAAGTGCCAGGTCCTGCACTTGGGTCACAATAACCCCATGCAGCGCTACAGGCCTGGGGAGGAGCGGCTAGAAAGCTGCNTGTTTAGCCTGGAGAAAAGGAGGCTGAGGGGAGACCTTATCACTTGCTACAACTACCTGAACAGAGGTTGTAGTGAGGTGGGACTCCTTTCCCTTCAGGACCACCTCCCAGTGGCATCTGTCAAGCAGGCTTCTGAAAAGACCAAAGTCCACCCTCTGGAAGCCCAAGGTGGCAGTCCTGCTGACCGCCCTCCTTGCTTCTCCAAGAATCAAAAAGTATCATTTCATGATCACTATGCCCAAGATGGCTTCCAGCTGTCACATCCCCCGCAAGCCGTTCTTTGTTCACAAACAACAGGTCCAGCAGGGCACCTTCCCTAGTTGGCTCCCTCACCAGCTGTGTCAGGAAGTTGTTCTCAACCCACTCCAGGAACCACCTAAGCTGTTCCCTCTTGGCTGTATTGTATTCCCAGCAGACATCTGGTAGGTTGAAGTCCCCCACAAGTACAAGGGCTAGTGATCTTGAGACTTCTCGCAGGTGTTTATAGAATATTTTGTCTGCCTCTTCATCCTGGTTGGGCAGCCTGTAACAGACTCCCACCATGATGTCTACCTTGTTGGCCCTCCCCCTGAGCCTTACCCGTAGACACTCAACCCTACTGTCATCATCATTTAGTTCTGTCATCATCATTAGTTCATTCATAACACTCCCTAACACACAAAGCCACCCCACCACCTCTCCTTCCTTGCCTATCCCTTCTGAAGACTTTACAGCCATCCATTGCAGCACTCCAGTCATGCAAGTCATCCCACCACATTTCTGTGGTGGTGACTACATCATAGTTTTCTTGCTGGACAATGGCTTCCAGCTCCTGTTTGTTGCCCATGCTGCATGCATTAGTGTAGAAGAATTTCAGTTCATCTACTGGACTCACCACTGTTCTAATGGGAGAAGCCCTAATTCCTTTTCTAGGAGCAGTCAAATTTCTAACCCTTCAATGGCCCTCACATCTGTGCTGCTACATGAATCTCCATCCCCTACATTCACTGAGTCAGCAGACCAGGTGACCACACTAGCATCCCATCCCATAGACATTGGCATGGCACTCCAAGGCTTACCTCTAAAGAGCCTGGTTTCATTCCCTTCCCACTTCAAATCTAGTTTAAGGCCTTCACTAAGCCCTGCCAACTCCTCGACCAAGAACCGTTTCCCCCTTTGAGACAGTTGTACCCCATCATTCACCAGCAGGCCTGGTGTCACGTAAGCCGACCCGTGATCAAAAACCCCGAAGTCCTGCTGCTGACACCAGGCTTGGAGCCAGGTATCTGATCTGCTGGCTCTTGCTGTTTCTTCCCTCATCCTTCCCTGCAACCAGAATGACAGAGGAGAACGCTACTTGTGCTCCTGATCCTTTAACCAGTTGCCCCAAGGCCCGGAAGTCTCTCTTGATCACCAGTTCTTTTTGCCAGTTCATCACTGCCTGTCTGAAAAAATCAGTATAGGTTAGTCATCTGAAGGACGTACCAGGGAAGGAAGCTAAGCAAGGCCTCAGGAAGGCAGCAGACCTCCCTGAGAAGTGGGTCCAATCTGCATGCTGGGCTTTCTGCTCCCTTCAGGATGGAGTCACCTACAACGACGACATCTTTTTTTCTTTACTGAATAGGTTATGATGAGGGATGTAGTTTGGCTCAATCTCAGCAAAACCTCCGTGCATATTGAACTGTCTTCCTTGTCATAGTTTGGTTCCACTTGCTGAGCCCCATACCTAATTTGCGCAGTTACCTGAGAAGGTGGGGGAGTTACTGCAGAGGCACACGGGCTTCGCCAGGCAGGAATTTGTTCCTGTTGCCCCCTATCCTCTAAGTTTCCTCGTTCAGCTAGGCTGAGAGGGAACAAGGAATCCTCTCTATCATGCACCCTGTGTGCCTGTGGGGCATGGTTCAAGGAAGGTATGCTGTGATTCCAGCAGTGTATCTCCCTCTCGCACTCCCTGTTTGGGAGAAGTGGGGAATAATTGGATTGAACAGTCCAATTTTGTTTCTTCCTGGATGATTTTATTTTGGGATATTAAATGTCATCTCTGCAAAGTCTCACTAAACATTAACAGAAGAAAGTTGAATTTTATTGACTTAAGGTAGTAAAATGAAATGAATGTGTGTCTGAATCAGTGAGGAAAAGATACCGGTCATACATGCATCCATATGCAGAAGATAGCACAGTTTGTAAAGTCGTATAATATATTAACTTCTCATTTGCTCTAGAGAAATTGTTCCTTGCCTGCAGCTCCTGAATTTACAACAGCTGCCAAACACTTTCAAACCTCCCATCTCAGTTCCAACACAGAAGAAATTCCACAGTGCTGGCAGATCAGATTTCACCTCAATATTTTGTTGGGCTGCTTGCCAGTGTCTTATAAAAAATATAATTACAGGCGAGACTATTGCAAGTTGAAGCTACTATACACTCCCCTTCTGTCTAGGCAACTAATATAATAAAAGTGTTATGAGATATGAAGTCTTTAATCTTATTTTCATTTCAGTTCAACTGGTGAATTGCTGAAGGCTCCAGGTGATGCTGGGGCTACTGACACTCAATTGCTTTAGCACAAAGCCATCTGATCTAGTGCTATTTAGTTGCACACTTTATACAGCTAAGGAACTAAAATGCCCTGTAAAGGAAGCTGGGTTTTGTCACAAACCTGTTATTTAGGACAGCTGCAGAGGCTCTGTAGTTAATTTTGCCTTTGCATTTCCTTCTGCCTCTGCTTATATGTGTTGCAAGGACCTGCAATGATAAATTCAAAATGTGTCTATAAAAAGACTTTGATTCTATTTCCCATGAAAGCCTTAACTGATCATAAACAATTTCAGAGTACAGTTAATTTTGCAAGGGACCTCTGGAGATCATCTTGTCCAAGTCTCCTGTTCAAGTAGGGTCACCTAGAACTGGTTGCTCCAAGGAAGAAAACTCCACAACCTCCCTGGACAACCTGTGCCAGGGCTTAGTCACCCTCAGAGTGAAAAAGTGTTTCTCGATGTTCAGATGGAGCCTCCTGTATTGCAGTTTGTGCCCATTGCCTCTGGTGCTGTCACTGGGCACCACTGAAAATAACCTGGCTCCATCTTCTTCGCACCATCACTTCGGGTATTTACACACATTGATAAGATCGCCCTGATTCTGCTTTTCTCCAGGCTGAACGGGCCCAGCTCTCTCAGCCTGTCCTCATAGGAGAGATACATTCTTCTCCTCATGCTTTATATTATATATTATCTGTATTATGCACATAGAAAGGCACATTAGCACTTGACATATTTTAGTAGCTGGAGCCTATTGTCTTACTTACATGACATATATACAGCCAAATACACTTATTAATTACCCCTATTAATAGCTGTAATGTAAGAAAACACACAGCAGCTACTGTGATTTAACTATGTTTTTTGTCCTGCTACAGCACTGGCAAAATTATTTCAGGTGCAACCATGCGTAAAGGTCCAATTCTAACAGCTGAAGGCGTATGGAGAGTGAACTGTGAACTGTAGTGGAGAGAACTACAACTGAAAGCAGTTCCCATGGCTACTCCAAGGCCAGTTGAAAGACACTTTTCTTGTTCTAAGGTAAAAGAAAAAATAATTTTCTTATAGCTGCCAGGTATTATAACGAATTATAATAGTCAAAAAAGTCTACAGCATTTTTTACAGTCTTTCTTTGGGGGTATGAAGCAGATGGTCAAAACAATTACATTACTGCTAGTCTTAAAATACTGTGTACAGCAAGAATATTTCCCTATTTCCCTGCCTGGTTTCACGGTTCAACATTTGCAGATACACATATATCTCTGTGTTTCTTAAAACATTAATCAGTGGATCTGGATGTGAAGCATCCACCCAGAGATATGTGATTTCTACAAAGGTGACAGCTGGGCAAGCTTCTTGCAAATAATGGCAGAATTGAATATGCCTGTGAGTACTTGCTTGTAGCTCATTAAGCTGGCATTGTCATTTATTATGGGCTTTCCAAGGAGTGTAGGAGTATTACTGCCTTTTGATATCACAAGCTCCTGTCTTCCATCCCATTGTTTCTAGAGGCAAGGGGAAGCCTTTGTCCATTCATATTCAAATATGAAAAGGAAAAAAATTAATCCCTGTTGAAAGATATGCAGTGTTGTCATAAACACATTTGTATGTTTCTGAAATCTATAAGAAAACATGCAAAGAAAATACTAAAATTACTAAAATTTCTGGGGAACTTGCGGAAATAATTGCTCTGCCATAGGTAATGGCACCCCATCGTCCCATCAACAGATGCATCTGCCATTACTTGCAATGGGAATTATGTATGTATTAAGGAGGAAATAGACCTCAATAGTACAGTTTCCATTAACATGGCTGAGTTGTCTCGATGGTTTGCTGCAAGAACTGGGGATCTGATATCGGTTCACAGCTGCATTACAGTTACTGTGTTATCTATTATTTTACCCATGTTAGAACTCATCTGTGTTGAAGTTAAGTATATACACAACTTTTCTTGCTTCACATCTGGAGCTGATGATAGTCATGCTTGGATTAGAAGATTTAGAAGTGGTTTTCATTTGCACTCATTCCATGTCCAATGCAGTAGAAGAAATCATGTTGCCAAATGATTTCTATGTTTGTTTTACATTTTACAGGACAGTTTAAGTAAAAGAAATAAATTATGTAACCCTATATACACAGAAAATGAACAAAAGGCAGATATGAATTACAGTGTTATAATATCATTTCAGGATTCTGATGCCTCCATAACCCACAAGAATCATGTTCAAACAGTTTATTCAGGCACCAGGACATTGACATGAAATTGCTGACTCACAGCTGAATGACTTCTATTTTATTCAGAGCATGAAATGTATGGTCCAGGATTTATCACGCTCAATTTAAGCTACAACTCTCTTGCTGTTGCCTCTCCCTCAATTATTTAACTTTTCCAAACAATTAAATTCATAAAAAGTAGGTTTATATCTCACCTATTATTAGATAAATTTGAGTAATGCCCAAAAGTTTCTCAAGTGCTCCCCTTCCCAGCACAGTATGTGTACAAATAAGGTGGGTGAAAACGATACTTTTTCAGTTTCACGATTACAAAGCCCTCCTGAGTTCCAGAAGCCAAATTATTTAACTGTGTAATAAACTTGGCAACGGGGAGTAGACCGTGGTTTGTAGTGCGAGCATGACCAGAAATTGCCTTTATTGAGCATGTTTTTTACCTAACGTTGCTACTACTCTGACAGCCCTGTGTTGTTGCTGTTAGCTGAGAATGAACACTCCTTTCTAAATTTCTCTGCTGGAGCCACACTCAACCGTGGGATAAACGTGCTAAAGACTAAACTGGTGGCTTACCAAGGCCATTAGTTAAATCAAGCCTGTTGGACAACACCATTCTATTCTATTATCTCATCCTTAATCTATTTTTGTGCTCTTCAAGATAATTCAAGTCCACACTATTCAGATTTAAAATCTTACAAGATCTCTGCATGATACACACATGATCTCATTTTTTTAATCTGTCTTTCCTGCATGGTGACAGAAGCAGCAGCAAAGAGGAAGCATATGAGGAAGTAAATTTTCTTCCACTTCTCCTTTTCTGTTGTGCTTCTATTGTTTTCTCCAGTAGCAGGAAATGTTAGGAATCTCACACTTCCTTCTAGTCAACAGTTCTTCCTTCAGGGATCACTTCAGACTAACAGTGCCATGCCATATATTCAGCATAGCGGCATTTGCTCAATAGAGAAGAAAATCACAATATTTAATAAAAGCTGAAAATCAAGATCATATTACATTTACAAAGTGACAGGCAGCTCCACTTTTTAGGTACTGAATGAAAGTTCATGATTTGTAAGGTGAAGAAGGGAAAGACTTGAAAGAATTTGGAAGAGAAAAAGACATATTTTTTTACCACAGAAATTACAGTGTTCTATATGGTGGAGTACAACTACTGATAAACATGCAGATTTCAGATGAAAAGATGGAAATAATTAAAGAAAACATCAGAAATAAACTGCTTTGCAAAGTTTTCTTTTTAAATTACTGCATACTCTATGCTACTTGACTGCTTAAAAATTTATTTAAAGTTCTCGGGGCCTGCTCAGCCATCCAGAACAGCTGAGGAGCTGTTGGAAAGCAAGTCTTTCCCCCGAGTGTATACTCTACAAGATGAGGAAACACTGAACAGACGAAGTGTGGAAAGGAAACTATTTTGATGATGGCAATTATTAATGATGCCTGTGACTTCGTCAGGCATTCAAATACCACTACGATGGGCAATAAGTGGTTTAGAACAGAAGTGTGAGGGGAGCATATTGGGCTGCTCTTGGGATTTCTCAGGAAGGGTTCATGGGTTAGAAATTAAGAACAATCGGAAGAGAAGAGAAAAGAAAACTTAGGAGGCTTAGGAAAAGGGGACTTTCTTCAAAGATACAGCAGTATTTTCCAAAGAGCTAGCCCAGATCGTATTTCCCTTCTAAATTTTCATAATAACTGTCATGTCTATATTTACTCCCTCTCTACAGGAGCAAGAATTTCCCATTCTCTCTTCTCCTTCTTGCTCTCAGTACTACAGCCTGCTCTTTTCTCAGTTACCCAAGGGACAATAAAATGCAAAATAAGGGAAAGAAAGGGAGGAAAATCAAGACCTCGGACAAAGGGTACCACATTCAGTCCATTTGTCTTACCCTATAACCTACAGTATAAGAGAAAAATACATGAAAGGAAAAACTGAGTTAAGACATCCTGGATTTCTTCCTCCACTGATGTTGTGAAACATTTCTAGCACCTTATACAATACGCTTGGGTTGAACTTGGCTATTAAAATACGGGGTTAGGAAATCTAAAGTTGCTATGAAATTTAATGATAAAATGAGTCCCGTGAATAAAATGCACAGGCTATACCATTGTGAACAAGCATAAAGCTAAACACGTACTCTATTCATCTCACCTCTTCTGTAATAGTAGGGGGTACATTACCAAAAAGTGCCTCACAGCATGAACAAGCAGTTACTTCTATGTAGTAAATACCCTCACATTGCAAACATAACACAGCTCTCTAGCCAGAGGTCACTGCTTTAGGCTAACAAAGAAAAGAATTTATGTAAAAAAGGAGTTACATTAATTTGTAGATGTTCCCTTTAATCATTAACTCCACAGTAATTCCTAGTTGCTAGTTTACTACAGATCTCTTGGTTGGAATAAATCTTAAAATTTCTTCTTGATTTCTAAATTGACACGGGTATCAGTTCCCATATGCAAAACACCTAGCTAAGTACAAACCCACTGTTTTCAGCCTGAAGGCTCTAGTACTCTGCCCTCAGTTTAGGCTTCTAGGTCTCATAAACAAATTAGCATAGTAATCCAGATATGTGTTAGTTTGGGTTGAACGGTACTTTATACAGCTCTTTAGAATAGTTTACGCCAAAATCAAATTCCTAAATAACAAAGATGCATGGGCTAGTACAGTTCTTTGTACACACTGTAACATCTCTTAATTCTTACCCTGCTTGAGATTTAAAGCCTTATTGATACTATTTTGAGTCTATTTATAAGAAATGCAACATTGACTGCTTCTTGGAAGGAATGTACCACAGAATTATATTTTATTTTAATTCACTCAGCTGTTACTTGATTCCCCAGTCTTCAAAAGGACACTTATTTAGACTATTCTGTGGTAAATTGCGAAGACAATCTTTGAGGCTGTTAACTTCTGAAAAAGTTATTCTAAGCCTTTTAGTTTCTTAGTTAAGGTGACAAAGCAGAATAAAAAGCGTATGAAAATTAGAGTGTAGAAGATTATTGGTAACCAATTGCACATTAAACTTTGAAGAACAACATATAAAAATTGTTTTTTGAAAACCTGGTTTATGAAGAAAATTGCATACACAGGATGGATATCCTGTCCACATTTGATCTATTTTTACTCTGAAAAGAGCTGATCATTACTCATGACCTTAATCAAAAAGAACTGCATTTTTCAAATTCTTGACAACACCACCTTCAATCTTCCAGCAGTCTTGCTTCTTTTCTCCTTCAGCTAAACTGAAGCACAAAAGATTCTTTGTTATTACGTTAGGTATAGACCATTTATAGGAGTAATATGGGTGTACGCTTAAAGCACAGGGCTGAGAATCTTCACATCGGAGTTCTGTTTCCTCTTCCTCTCCGTGCAGCCTCTGGCAAATTATTTCACTTTGTTGCACTACTCACCTTTATATAAAGTCAACAGCAGTGCAGCACTCTCACTGAACAGGACACTACAAAGCATCAAATCGTTTGTCAGTGAATACCACAGAAATGTCAGCAAAAAAACCTCTCATGATGCATTTGCCAAACTTACTACCCCAGAAATATGCAGAGGTAGTTTTAAAAAAATGGAAAGACTGTATCTGGTTCGATGATACAATTATTTGAATCAAAACATATAAAAGGACTTCATACTGGAGTTAACATCTGAAACATGATAAAAGAAAAAACCCCAAAAGCCCCAAATGCAGCTTATTTTGACTTATGGTTTGCATTTTTCAAATGAGAACACTCCGTTCTCATTCGAAGGAACTTAGAGCCAACTTTCAGGAGCTTCAAATGGAAAATCCAAATCCCTGATTTAGTACAGACTTGAATGGTATTAACAAATGTAGGGGGTTTTATTGATAGAAGAAGGCCTCATAGAGAGCAGCTGACAGAGACAGATGGCTCTGCATGCATGATTATGAATGAATAGGATTGTAAAAACAAACTGGAATCATTTTCTTGAGATGCATTTATTTATTAACTTTATGATCACAGATTTGCAGCGATATTGAGTCATATCACTACCCACTGTTACTCATTAATTTCTGAGTTATTACAGTTTTCAGCAAAATACCTTAAGAAGGCAAACAGTTGTTTGCTGAGAGCATGTCTGTGAATAAGCAGAAAGTAGCGGATGTTGTATGTGTGTAGCATGGCATGCTACAGAACTGCTACAATGCTGTGCAGAACTTCATTAAGATTACTTTTAGAAGATGCTTTCTTTACTTCCTTGAGTAGTTATCAGGAAAAAAATATTTTAAAATTAAATTATATGAGCACGAAGAAACTTGCATAAGAATTAACAGCATGCAGCTCTTGAAATAACACCACTTTCCCTAAAGAACAGAAATATTTTAAGCAGAATTCTACATACTTAACAAACAGCAAATCCTCTCTTTTAAAATTTTAAAACTTTTCTATTGCTTTCTGTATGTCAAACAATTCAGCAGGAACTGAGTTTGGGCCTCACAGAGTAAGTGCACATGTAACATAGATCTAAATAATCTCAAGCTACTGGAAAGAAAAGCTTCAGATGCCTTCAGCAAATGCAGAAGAGCACACAGCATTGCTGAAAGATGATAAGGATTCTGCTCAATATCTATGCTATAGATATCACCAGATTTAGTGAGCTTTGCAGCTACTGTTGTTCCACTAAGAAAGTCACAGCAAACAATTTGAAATTGGTTGGTTTATCAAGCATACATAGCTATCATGAAGCACTAATAACATCTGAGCGCAGAAAGAATTGTGAATCCATAAGAATTCTGAAACCATGAAATCTTTAGAATGCTGTTTTCTCTCACATTTGTTTAACTCACCTGGAGAAAACCCATCACCAGTGGGCGAATACACATGCTTCGTGGGTTTTTGAAGTGCAGAATATCACACAAACTCTGAATACAATTATGCAGTTGCTATTTTCATGCAGCAAATCACATTACACAAGAAATGGTTCATTGAATTAATCTTTTTAGTAATTCGTTAAAATTTACTCCAAAATTTATCTGCTTAGTTAAAGTCATTTTGGCTTTTCAATATCACTATACTATTTAAAAACAGATGTTTTGTCTGCCTCTAAGGGACAAGTTTCCTAGAATAATGTTCAGATGCTTGTACTCTTGGGATAGCAGTATTATAGGCTTTAATTTCTTTAGTTTTGTAAAAGTCTGTTTAAATTTCTTCAGAGAACAACACCTTTCAGTAAGATAAAATTTCAGTTTTTCTTCCTGTGTAACAGACAATGTCTGATTTGCTCCCAGTGAAATGAGCAAAACCAGCCTCTATGCACATCAGTAGAATTGGGGATTACATTTAATTATAAAATAAAATTTTATTTATTAGTTAATTATTCAGTACATACAGCATTACTAAGTACAAAATAAGAGGTCAAAGAATAAACGCATTGAGAAATTACACTCTGCAATAAACAAATACAGTTCCATTCTTATATGCAGTGCACACAAAGGCAAACTTCCTATTATCAGTAAAGCCTTTGGCCAACAACATTTTACTTGTACATAGCACAGAATTTACACTAACGTGTTTCTAAAATGTTCAACAAGTTTTCAGGACCACAGAGAGATACAACACAGAGACATTTATTTATTCTCTATAGCTAGAGCAATTTAACTTCCTAGTCCAAACACAGTATTTCTTGCATGCATCTAAAAATATATCTGTATAATATACAAAAATTGTTATTTCTCCTTGTAAAAATATGCTAAAATGGAAAAAAGTTATAATTCCACTGTGATGTTATATTAGTATAGCATATATAATGGTCAAGGCCTAAAAGAAAGCCACAATATTTGAGAGACATCAGCATAGTTCTTCAAACGCTGGTCTTAGAATGGTTAACATTTATTGTCTTTGTTAGTAAACTTCATATAAGAAGTTACATTGCTTCCAAAAAAATTGCTGACTTCACACAGAATTTAAAAATTATCTACGACAGTAGAAAACATCAATTTGTTTTAGGTCTCAATAACTCCACCTGATGATAGACTGCCTCTGTTTGAAAATCTTCCTCCAATATTTTGTGTGGTTTGCACAGATCGTTTACAGAAACTTGCTGGGTTGATAGAATTTATCTGCAAAGAACTAGAAATCCCTTTTAATCATTCTCTGTTACTTTAAAAGTATTCCACTTACTAAACATTTAATCTCCATTTCTAAGATATTTTTTCCAGAGTTTCTCAGGATTAATGTGAAAGAAATAGGAAAACAGATAAACAGTCAAAATCCCTATATTTGCTATACCAAACTAGTCACTTGGCTTCTCTCAATATCAGACAAAACCTGACCCTGGTTTCTCTTGCAGTAATTCTACATCACTTTTTTGACATTGTACCTCACAGTTCTTCCCATAGGAGCAAAATCCCACTTGGGCGTTATGTCTGTACAGTGCTGCTTACTCCAGAGCACATTTTGAATGAGACGCATATTACTTTTTTATTCATTAGAAGGATGAGCTCACTAACATAATTGAAATAAAATATTTTTATTATTACTACTTATTTGCTCCAGGACTTAAATACTCTTAAGTATTCCATGACATTATTTAACAGAAGAGCCCTGTTAGAGGGAGGGAAACCGTCTCAGGTTTTAGTTTTTATGACATGCACTTCACTGACTTGTCCACTGTGGAAATGAGTTCATCAAACAGGACTGAAAATGAAATCTTGACACACAGATTAAGTAACTGGCAAAACTAAATGTATTTCATCTCTTTAAGCACAGGTACTCAACCTCTTGGTGCTTTTTAAAAAGAAATGTTTCATAGGCATGGTTCTACATTTTTCTTCTTACCCTTGGATTAAAGTTGCTCTGTGATCCTAGATGAACTGCTGTCTCTTCTCTCTCTCCCATTCCTTGCTTACTCCTTCCTTTCTCCCTCTTGCAATGCCTACATCTCTGCAGGCCAGTATCACTAACTATATTGCTCAAAGAATAGGAGAAAAAGAAACATCAAGAAAGGCAAAATACCTTACATTGGAGAATCACTGAGTTCATTTAAAAGAAACTGGCAAAACCAAGGGTTCAGTATGAATGTCATCAAATTCATTACAAAGGGAAGGATGACAATTAGCTGTCTGTGCTCAGCATCTTCTGCTTTAAAATGAAGACTCCCAGTGGACTAATGAGAAGAGAGGGCTGTCTGCCATCAGGTATGATTACCTCTGCTGCATGAGGACTGTGTTGGTATCAGCAAGGCATCCCCACACTGGACAGAGGGAATGGGTCTGAAACCAACTCTGTGCAGACAGAAACTGTGGCTGGAAAGATGGGCACTGAGCATACCAACACATACAGTACCACAGCCTTGAGATCTAGGAGCTCAGTGACTCCTCTTAAACTATCCAGACTTTTAGCTTCCAAGTGTTCCTTGGAGGAAGAGTCCAGCCTCTCTCTGTGCTAAATTAGTGCTAAGAAGTCTTATCTCCATCTTCTGCACTGAAGCACAAAACAAGTTGAATGTGTCTCTACTTTGAATAGGGCAACACTTCAATATTTGTAATGTTCATTCAGTTGGCAGGCAACAGGATCTCAAATTCCTTTGAATTTCCCAGTTATAAAAGAAAAACACCCTGGACTTCCCTCAGCTCCTTAAAATAAAGCCATAGGCACTTGTCTTTAGGAATGGGATATACAAACTGTCTTGAACTGATAGGAGTTTCTCACAGCAGCTTGTCATGGAGGTGAGATTGAAGACATACCTTTTTGTCATTGTATGTGGTTAGTGACAATTTCCAAACATGTTAATTTTAAACCTTTACCCTAGGGGTATGCCTATACCCTTAGTTTGTAAGCTCATAATTTTGGATCCCAGATGAATCTTTCATGTGGAGGGTACACAGTGTAGCTCTGTAATTTAAGATTCTGTTTAAGGCAAGAGAATCCCATGTCCTTTGTTGGATCTGGTTTACAGTCTCTCTGTGCCTTTTTGAGTATCCACAGAATGGGATATCTCACATAGGCTGAGGTGAGAATGCTTTAAATAAATAGTGGCAAATCCTTCAGATAGTGCAATTTAAATGTTAACATTCAGCGTCCTATACAATACCCAAATAGTTAGAGACATACTCTAGGAAAGAACTGAGTCAATGTGTAGTGCTGGAAAAGATTCTTGTGTTCTTCACCTCTCAGAAAGCACAGCTGATGAAACCAGCACCATCTTAGTATTTTTCATTAAGAAAGCAAGAAAGTAATTATATACATGGAAAATGTCAAGAATCTGTCAAATATTAATTTCTTTCAGTTGTAACAGCAAGGTGAATAATTGCCTCAGATCCTAAACAAATACCAAAACATTTTAATGCTTGCTCTACTATGATTTCTATAAAGTAATACTACCTAATGTTGCATATGCAGAAGCATAGGATCCATTACCTCACAATTAAATGACTGAAGGCTTTCATATTTCATGTTGCAATACAACAGCAATACACCTTAAAGGCCACCAAAGGCATTTTGCATCCCACATGTTTTCAGTGTATTGAGTGGAACATACCAGTATTCTTACCAAGCCATGGAACCACAGAACCACAGGGTGTCTGAGGCTGGTCAGTATCTCTGAAGATCAGCCTGTTCCACCTCTGCTCAAACAGAGTCAGCTGCTACAGATTGCTCAGGCTGGTTTCAGTATCTCCAAGGAGGGAGACTGTATGGGCAAACTGTGCCAGTGTTTGACCACACTCATAGTAGAAATGTTGGGGTATTTTTACCTCATGGTTAAATGGAATTTCCAGTATTTAAACTTGTGCCCATTGCCTGCTGTCCTGTAGCTGGGCATCACCCAGAAGAGTCAGCCTCTGTCTTCTTTCCATACATCCCCATATGACACTAATAAACACTGGTAAAGACCCTCTGAGCCTCCTCTTCTTTAGGTTAAAAACTGCCTAATGCAGCCCAGGAGGCTGTTGGTATTCTTCTCCACAAGGCCACAACACTCGCTTATGTTCAACATGGTGTCCACCAGGACTCCCAGGTCATTTTCTGACATACTGCTTTTTAGCTGGTCAGCCCCAGACTGTGCTGGTAAATGGGCATATTCTGCTCCAGGAGCACAGAACGCCACTTCCGTTTTGTTGAACTTCTTAAGTTCCCATTGGCCCTTTTGTCCAGCCTGTCCAGGTCCCTTTGGATGACAGCTAATCTGTCTGATAGATCAAACACTTCTACTGGTTTTGTATCACCTGCAAACTTGCTGAGAGTGCACTCTGGCCCACCATCTAGGTCATTCAGGAAGATATCAAATACCCTTGGCCCCAGTATCCAGTATGGTGTTCTGTACTACACACTGGCCCTCAGCTGGACTTTGTGGTGCCAGTCACAACCCTTTGAGCTAGGTAGTTCAACCAGTTCTCATTCTACCTCACTGACCAATTGTCTAGGACGTACTTCATCCT